>JAYRBW010112447.1:0-17958 GCA_036023295.1 Invenusta paracnida
CCATACAGCAGCTAAAATTCGAAACTCTAAGGTATAGGTACTCTGGTCAGTCATAATGCAATAATATTATTTGAAATTTATTTAAATAAATGATTGATTTACCATAGACAGTAACCATAGATGTAAAACGAATAACAAATTATGTAAATGATGCTATAATATTATTTGAAATCTATTTAAATAAATGACTGATTTACCATAGACAGTAACCATAGATGTAAAACTAATAACAAATGAAGTAAAATAGATAGCATTTTTATATAATTCTATGTCGTAGGGACTTATGAATCACTCTGTATATAGTATGTGATTAAACAAAAAAAAAGCGAAAGAAGTCGTTTTTTCACGTCAATTATATGCATATACGAGGTAGCTTCAATAAGTTCTTGGACTCGATATCAAAGCAATACCCTGCACATATTATAATCTATGTATTTTATGAATAATAAAAAATCTAAGAAATGCATGAAAATTTAAAGTCAATATCTCCAAAAATACCTTTATAATTCAATTTTAGAATATCTAAGTCAAAATGAAGCTAGAAACATGGAATAAAAGGTAAATTTTACCCCGGAATTTCAAAAAGTAAAGTTTTATCTAAAATGCATAATTTATTTATAGTAACATTTCCACATGAACTTAATAAATTTACAAAGTATTGTCATTAAAAGTCTTCACATTTGTATATCTTATCAAATCTATTTTTAGTAAAATTACATTTTGTTAGAATTTAGGTTAAAATTTACCTTTTCTGCCACGTTTCTAGCATCATTTTGACTTAGATTTTCTAAATTTGAATTATTCAGGTATTTGTGAAGATATCGAATTTAAATGTTTACTAATTTATTAAATATTTCTATTTGTTCAAACAAATACACATATTATATATGTAGGATATTGAATTTATATAGAGTTCGAGAACTTATTGAAGCTCTCTCGTACGAGTATAGTTTGCGATCAATTTTAAAGATAAAAAAACTTACATACTAGAATTGTATTCTACTTTCAAGTAGTATAATATTAATTAGGACAATAAAATATCAAATGGGATATGCATTGAGCAATTGAAATTGTATTTTCAATCACATATATATATATATTATATCTTTGTGGGCTTTATTCAGTTACATAATATTGATTATAGAGATTTTAAATAAGTATAATATTTAATCTATCCAAAATTGTTCATATTTTTGGTAAAAATAATGTTATATAACAACTTGAAAAATTTCACATATATTATTGTAATTATCTTAAAATATAGTTTTTTTAATTTTTCTCTTTTCATATATTATATATTCATGTTTTATATAATACTAATACATACTTACTAATTGTTATTATTGTTATTAATTTATATATAGTTATTCAAAATATACTTTTAATAAAAATATTGAAAGAATTAGTAAAATAAGTAGTTTATTAAAAAAACGATTTCTACATACGTATATTTCAAGTATTATAGTTTATGAGATATGCATTATTATGTTTACAATATAACATTGACTTAAAAACACATATTATATACGTTATTTTACTCAGAAGCATTTATAGGAAGGGCCAGTAAATCTGAAAATGGGTGTGACCTCAAACAAATGGCAAAAGTAACAAATTCAGTTGGGATCATTTAGACATACATACATCAGACATAATTATATCCGAATTCGGTCAAAATACCTTAATTAGCATAATTTTAAATGGGGGTACCTATCAGAGAATGATATCAATGTAAATCATCAAATAACTCAGAAATAGTGCGCTTTGGAGTATATAAATATAATTATAAAAATACTTAAACTATAATATTTTAATAAGACACCTTCTATTTAAATGAATATCAATCAAACTTCATGGTCATTACATATTACATAGATATGCATTAATCCCCCCCCCCCCCTGTGTTGTCCGGAACTTTGTGCATGAACCTTGTAAACATGATTTCACAAGTTCTCCCTATCAAAAGACGATCTCAATGTTCTTTCTTCCAGTTTTCGAGCGATTGTTTCTTCTGTGGACTGGAAGTGTCGGAAAAGTCAGTTTGGCATAAAACGGCTTTTACTGTTCGAACATTTGATTTTAATGAACATCGAGATGGTACATCGAACATTCGACGTACCATTAAAAAAATGTGCAACGATTGCAAGTATCGATAAATGACGGCCGTTCTTGAAATAATAATAGCTGCGGCTTGTGGTGATTTACATGTAGCTGATGCTGTTTACCATCAGGTATGTTACGTAAACTTCTAAACAGGTAAACAGCCCCCAGCCAAATTTGACATCAACCAGATCAAGGATCTCGAGACTGAAAACACTTTCTTAGCTGTCGTTAATAAGTTCATCAATGAAGACGAGAAACAATAAACCAACACTGATTTATGCAAAGAGATGGAAGAGTTGTGTCAAACACATTACAGTGCCGTGTACACAAAAAACGTTTGCTCAAATTGTTTGACGATAGAATAAGTATAACAATCGTCCAGGCTAAGGTAAACACCGTTTAATGAAACAGCAGTCTCAATACTACAGGCCTACCACAAAAAGTCTAAGATTCCGTGTGACATAAAGAGAGAAAAGGAGCGGATAATACGGACAGCCATTGCATTCCTAGATAATTGACAAGTACAAATCATATTGAAATGAGTTCTACCCCGATCCGATTGACCTATCCGGCTCGCCTGTATAGCAGTAATGTTAGGCAGTGGCCATTTTCGGCAATATATATGTGATAATACCGACAGGAATCCCTGGACCGTAGATAGAAAAACTTCTCTGCATGTTATGGTCATGATATAAGCTATCACTCCGTCAAATCTTTCCAAGTCGATAATTTGTAGATATGACTCAAAGGCTTTTAGATCTGGGATCGAAATATTGCACTATTGAATTCCCAGTAAATTCATAAGCCTATTATGTACCACGAGCTTACGTCTATCAATGCAGAGAATCCGCCAGGCAAACTTGATTTGCTATGGAAGATAGCTAAATCTTTTAAGTCGGATGCATCTGGATGGTTAGGCGTCATGCAAGCCATCAGTGATGACACTCATGCCGGAAAGCGACTATTAGCTTTCTACCAATGTTGGAAATGAACCCTACCAATATAATCTTCATATACTCGACCTTATGTTTCATCACTCGTGAATGCGTACGTCACAACTGTACTCCTGTTATCTCGTTCGACGAACCTTTATAGTAGAAAGCGAGGACAATTGTGGGTAATGAACCAGACGATAGCGAATTCAAACAAGTTATCTTGGACTTAGGTGGCTTTCATACGATGATGAGCTATTTGAGTTGCATTGGCCATTTCATGACAAATAGTCCTGGAAGTGTTATATGTTGAAAGCTGTTACTTATGTTCTGAATGGAATATCATATGTATGCTTGTGCTTCACGAGGTCACTTTCTCGTAGAGTCAGTGCTTACTGCTGTTCATTCATGAAACGTACGAATTATCACCTTCGAGCAATTACGTTCAAACTGTTCTTAACCCTGATCTTCGAGTGTTGCGCTGAAATTGTTCGATCGAATGATGGACAAGCACATTGCACCCAGGGAAGTATTGGAAAATTCGGTCTTGTCTAGAATAGCTAGTTAAATTGAGAAAACTATGAGTAAATTAGTTGGATTCGCCACCTCAGAACTTTGGCTACAGTGCATGAGAATGGTTGACATAATGCGCGACTTCATTCGCTAACAGAGTACAGAATTCTGGTCGCTGCACAAAGATTGTCTTCGAGAAATGCTGCCTTACTGCGCTGCCGCTGGCCACAACCTATGCAAAGAGTGTCCAAATACACCTGGAAGAACTCGAAGTTACGAATCCACGAATGTACGAAATATTCAGTGCTGGACTATTCGTAATGCGCAGAAGTGACCGGTATTGGGCAGGTTTATAAAAAGATCTTGTCATCGAGCGGCCGCTCATGATAACAATGAAAGTCACGGCGAATTAGTTCATGGTCGAGGGGTGATGATTGAAAAACAATGAAACAAATAGCTTATACTGTTGTCGTCAGTGTTAATGAATTGATGCAGGAGCTGAGCAACCACATTTTCTTTACTAATGTACAGCATTAGGAGCTCGCTTCCGCGAAACGTGATAACAAAGGCGCATAAACATTATAAAATGTTTGCGTGAGAATAATCCGTTTGAGCGTACAAAAGACCTGTTACTGTACTATAGTGGTCTCATAGCAGATGTCACAGTTAACGTACACAGAGTAAAGCTAGTGGGGAATAAGATTTTCGACATGATGTACAGTAAATATGCATTCCAGTTCTCGTTTTCTCGTAAGGATACAGTGGTGCAGCTGGGCTACGATAAACAAGTCCGCATTGATGGAGAAGAAGTCATCATCGACTCCCAGCTGCTATTTCAACGACTGTTTTCTGTCGGTAATGCTTATACAGACTAACATGATATAGACCACCTTCGTTGTTTAACTATATGCGAAGTTTCAAACTCTATTGGAAAGTTTAAAACTAGAGGATGGTCTAATGAGCCCCCAGTCCCCTTGATACGGATGCAGAAAATAACCCGACCCAGATAAGATAAACGTATAATATAAAGTAAAGTTGCTATTTTATAAAATGTCAAATAAGGATGAATAACAATTTGCTAGTATATTAAAATTATGTTTTTTATAGGTCATATTTAAGATAAATATTTCGTTATATTTTTAGAGATTTTAAAAATTATGTATAATATAATAATATGTACATATATTATGTATAAATATATTTTTTATGATGTGGCTTCCTTTTTAATTTGTAAACTAACAAGTAAATTAATGAGTGTTTAAACTTCGCAGCTATTTAAACAAATACGTTTTGTAACGTATTCCATTTAAAATTGAGCAGAAACATGTTTTATTAACAAAACTATTTTACTTTAATTTAAAAATATATATATAAATTTTCTTTTTTTAGATCAACTATACATGAAGACTTATTTTAATTGAACTTCAATATATAAAAGCAATCAGTACATGAATTAGAATTTCATAGATTTTGAGTAAGATATTTGTTTGCGTGTTCATATAAAAAGTCTATTTGACATATTTTTGGCAAAAGATGCATTTCTAGACAATTTCACGAGATCGACTCTTGAATATTTAGTAAATATAGCGCGAAAAGTTGTAAAACAATATTTTGTAAAATTTACGGACGTCTATGCTGCTTCATTTGTTCATTACCAGTCTCAAGAAAATGTGATATGCTCAGTAATTGACTTAGTATCACAAAATAATGTTTTGTTAATAAGTTATACACGTTTTTAAACACACAACAGTAAGGATAACCTAGTATGTAAATACCTGGGAAGTTAAAGACAGCGATTAAAGGAACCGGCCCCCCTACCTCATTATGCCGTTGTCTCAGAATAATTTAGTGGTCTCTAACAGACACTTCCTAAAAAGTACGCAGCTCATAGGGGATCATAGAGTAAAGAAACTCAGAGTTGTCACTCCCGGAAATGCTTTTGTTTAAATGTAGACCAGCAAATGTAAGCAAGCGCCATTTTAGTGTGGTGTTTGTGATATCGTGCATAATGTCTAAGAGAATCGACAGTTAATGCTGCTCTTCTCTTCAATGTCATGCAATATGTATACTTGACATATCGTGTGCATACTTCTCGAGCTCATTTTCTATCTTCACTGATATATTTATACAATAAACTTGATATCAATGTTCTTTCCCAAATTTTATTTTGATGTAGTTTTATAGATTTATTTTTATAGCGAGTTAAATAAAGAACTCTAGTTTACTGTTTGTTTATAATGATATATATATATTAAATAATTAATTATATATATATTGGTATTAATAAACAGTATTATTTCATGCTTATGTGCTTACTTTTACTAATCGTTCGTATATATATTCCAGAGTATTTAAGTAGTTGCTGTATAACTTTAAAATAAAGACGATATTTTTAGTATATAGCTGTGTACATAATATTTTAAATTGTTTACTTTTCATTTAGGTATACAATTAAAAATATTAGATCAAGTATCTAAAGTAATTAAAAAAATGTTTAGTACTTACAAATATGTAAACATTTACTAATGATTTAGATATTAAACTTGTGGCCGGTAGAACTCTAGGAAAACAGAAGAAGTAAGTAGTATAGCGAAAGTTTTCATTTGTATAATACAATCATCTTCAGGCCTATTGGACCAGACTGTGCAAACATAGTTGAATATATTGCAATAGTGCGCAGAGTCGATACACTACCTAATTCTTCTCTTTTACTAGAGTGCCATTAGCCACAAGTTTAATATCTATATTATATAGTGCACTCCACAATGTTTCAATGTATTTAATTTATCAATAATTGTCAATAAATATGTATTTCTACACGTATTATTTTCTTGCCTTGTATTTTAGCTACATGACTTTTATACATATCCAATAAAACAAGTTCTACCAATCTTATTCTACTTGTAAATAAATCATGCATTTTTGCCAATTATACATCTTGTTAATAGTACCTTAAATTTTGTACTATTCATTCATTTTACTTCTTAATATTGATATATTTCGAATATACTATTAAATGTTATTTACTCTGTTTTTAATACTGATGCAAATAATGTTTACCTTGTTAACACTAGCTTTTGTTACGATTTGCATACGATTTGAGTACGATTTAAACGTCATTGTCTCGTAAATCGATGTAGCGTAAATCGAAATCAAAGAACATAAAGCAGAATTGATTTTAAAATACTGTAAAAGTAATATTGCTTATTGAACAGACTGTGTACTGCTTATGGGACATGACCACGGTACTGTTAGTAGTGTAAATACAAAAATGATGTAAACGTTTTCTAGTAAAGGATAAATATCATAAATGAATTTTCAGCATATCAAAATTAGTTGGAATAACCGAATTTACTAAGAACACACATCTGCACTTATTTGAAGTGATATCTCTGTGTAGCTTTAATTACTCTATGCAAAGGACAACCTTTATCTTTACATATTAAGTAATGCAATTCATTGTTTAGCATTGAAATATATTATCATGATGAAAAAAAATTTAAATACAGAAATTATATTTTTTTCAACTAAAAACATAATATATGTACATAACTTGTTTACGAATTACACATAATATAATTATGCCAACAATATTTCAAACATATTAATAATTTTCGTGATAATTCTGGACCGTTCTAAATAATTGCTGTATTACGATGAAAAAATGTTTATGAAAAATGTTTTATATCAGAAGAAATATTGAATGAATTTTCAATGCTTTTTGTGTTCTACTATCATTTTTTTGTGCCTCTACCCCTATAATTTGTAAACTTCCTGGAAGAGTAGAGTTTTGAAACTTCGTTTTTAGATTGGTAAACGAGGATGTTTTGTAACATATTCCATAAAAGAATTGGGGAAAAATTGTATTTATAGAAACAATTAAATATATGAAAGGTTTGGAAAAATCCGGAAAATTGTTTTTAGAACAATTTTGTATGAAAAAATTATCAATATACCACAAATAGTATAGTATATTATCTAAACAATAATTTACTTTATTAAGTATCTAAAATATAAAAAGTTTCATTGATTTTCAAAATTTGAAGATTTTTTACATAAACAGGATTTTTAGCCAAAGTCACGTGACCTCCCAAATGGGTGTACAGTAGTGATAGCGTTAAAGTTATACAACTATATTTTAGGAAAAATAACGGAAGGTTATATTGCTCCATTTGTTCGTTGAAAATTCACAACAATAATACCCCCCCTCTCCACGTCTCCGGTACGCAGGGGGTTAATATAACTAATTTATAACATAAAATTTTACAGCAAACGCAAGAATTATATTTTAGAAATTTAATAACACTTACAGCATAATTATAAAAAACGTTTCTATTGAATTAGCTTTTATCTCTACATTAAATTATTTTCTTGATCTTAAGTTTCGAAAAATGTATAATAAAACATGTGAAACGTGTTTTTTTATGTCGGTATGTATTTTTCCATAGATGAAATATTTATTATTAATAAACCAGTCAATTAATAATATGTTTAATAATAATAAAAATGAGTCAATTTTAACCTAAAATATATATATTTTATCTTTGAGTATAGTCACTCAACTTAACAAGACATGCTCCGAGGATAAAGTATAATTATTGTAAAGTTATTTCAAACTTACTATTAATGCCTCGCTTGACTGATATATTATCATCGAGGAAAGGTCTCTACAAACATAATATTAATGCTTCCAAAAATAAATTAACTGAATAAAGAACTCATGAGAACTGAGAAGTGGAGAGTGGATGATATATACAGGATGAACAAAAAAGAATTAAAAACACAACCACATTAACCAAAATATATTACATTCGTTCGTGTTGCAAGAAACTTCATAAACTGCCCTTCCCGCTGGTTTGAGCTAACTCTATGCTATAAACTCTGAACTGGAGATGATCTTCCGTATATGACTGCTCATTTTGTCTTGCTTGGTTGGATTGTATGAAACTTTGAACATATAAGGGAGAGGTGACACAATAATCAATACAAAACTGTCAATGGATCCATTATCAGTAAATCCAATTAAACTCAATTAACCAAAGTTTTGAGTAGAATTCGATGAACGAAAAAAGACAAGCTATAGGACAGAACATTGCGAGTAAAAGAGAAAATTTGACGCGCTGGAAATCGCGTCTCACAACTTTCCAATTTAAATAATCACAAATGCCCTTCAAGGGGTATTTTTTATAACATACCATAAAACTGATCGTGTTACTTTTGGTTTAATGAAGGTTGTGCGAATGTCACATTATCCATTAAAACGGTTGTTTTTAATGTGTTTAAAAATGTCACAATTGGCGTTCAAGATACATTTTTTATATTTTGTTCTGTTCAATGGGCTTGTGTTATTCCCGCTAAAAGGTAGAATTCGTAAAGAGTTTCAATTGCAATAATATTGTTATTTGAAAAGAATTACTTTTATAAATTTAAAATGTTGATATTTTTTATTGTAAAATTTTAGATTATTATACGTATTCATAAACTTAGTAAAGTGAAGTCAATAAAATAATGATATATTAAATTTTGGTAATACCTAAATACAATAAACAATAAATAAATATTATATATTACCTATTTATTTCAGATATAAATAATTCCCACTTAAATGGCAATTTCTACAATACTACATTTATGAATAAAAATTATGAATGCACATTGACATATATCAACGTTGCTAACGGTATATTCAAATAAGGATGACATTTTTCCAGTATATAAGACATGTAATTATTACTAAAACTAATATTAAAATTGTACGTAGAAATATCTATAATTTATTAAATAATGGGTTTATTATTTCATTTCCGTTGGACTACTGTAATGTGACTTGATATATTCAAGTAAAAGCAAAATACAATTGGTATGCACAAAAATAATTTAGATACGAATTGAACTAATTGTTTAATTAATGTATGTTAAAATGTTTAAAATGAGATCTAAATTGTGTAAAAATGTCATTAAAATCAATGCAGAAATTAATGAATTTGTGGGACTTATAATTAACTCTCAAAATGTGTCCTTTATATTGTAGTTTAATTCTGTTAATACATATACAATTTTTGATTATGAATCAGGAAATATACATACATACATATGTATTTACATATATGTGCAGATATATATATATATTTTTTTTTTACTTACGGAATTACTTAAGAGTGGAAAATACCCAATCCTTCCCTCTCCTGATTTTCTGTCATTTTTAAATTAACTAACGAAAGATTATGAATGTATGTAACATTTTCTACAATAAAATTTTGATCACTTGTCAATCGTTTATAAATAAACAAATTATTCCATAATTAGGTCATTTCGTTTAGATTATTATTTGATGTTCTCAAATTTACTAACAAGTTTATTTTATTTATTATTTCAAAATTCGCTCAAAACATATATTTTAAGTTAAATTTTTGGGATCAATTAAGCTATAATATGTTATTAAGTTATAATAATTGTCCGTACTTCAACACCTCAAAGCCTATATAAAATAGTACTTCAAAATTTAATATCCATTAAGCAGCATACCTAATTACACAGTTTTCTGTATAAATATAAATTACCTACTTGCTATTTTTTGCAGTAAATTTATGTAGGTACTTTATAATTGTTCAAAAATAGCAATAAACCTTTAAAATAATTTGCAAAAAATATTTCGTATACTGCTTTATAGATGTCTAAATTACATACATTTTGTTAAAATAAAACGATTTTGATGACAAAAACTTACAAATGTGATGCTTATGACAACAATAAAAATAGAAATTTTGTCTAATAATTGTCTGTGAAGTTATTTGTATTATGATATACATAATATATGTCATTATAATATGACAGATCTTAAAAGTCAAACTTTAACAACATTAGAATGTAGTGTACTTACACGTTAATGACATTATATCTATGTATTTACACCATTTACCTAAAAATACCACAACACCTAGACCACATATTATACTTTTTAAGTAATTAATGTTTTCATATATTTGTTCCTTTATTGCTCTAGAAAATAGGGACAGTTAAAGAGTAATTGAACACAAAATGGGAAAAAGCGAATTTCGTTTAGCCCTATTCACACCGGGAGAGAGGCTTACACCCAAATGTTTCATGGGATTTTTAAATAAACAAACATTGCAAGCTTCCATAACTTTTCTCAAAATGCAATTTTTACAGCTTTTAGAGTTATATCCACTATTAATTGTGAATGCGTCACTGCATTCTAAAAATGCACTCATTTGTAAAAAAATCGGCCCAATACGTTTACATTTTAACGATATATTACGTGGAATATTAAGGAGCAAAAAATGGTAAAAACACATCAAAACGAATCTACAATATTATTTAAATATATTATAAAAAGACTGGTTATCATAGTCAACGTTATTCGTTCTCTTAATACTTGTAAACTTGTCAACACGTTTATTGACAGACATTTTTACTCCTTTTTATACCAAATCAAATAATTTTAATAAATATGTCCATAAAGTGGAATACTAAAAAAATAGTAACCGACCACTTAAAATATTCCCTTTTCGAGATCCAATCAAAATGCAGCATGAGGAAAAATTAATTTGATTTGCGATTGAAATAAGAAAATGATGAAATTTGTATGCATTCCTAGTTGTGCTTTGTTTATAGAAAGTGGGCCGGATATAGTGAATCCTTTTTTAATATTCACATATTAACTGTTATTTCATTATGAACTTATCTCCGTATATCATTGAGTGTTATTAAGTCTCTGCAATTAAAGGTTAATTTCAAAGAAATTGAAAAGTAAGGTTTAAATTACCAGCAGAGAGAGAGCGTTTTTTAAGCAGACAACATATAGGTAAGTTATTTTTTATATTTACCGCTTCATAGAAACATATATAATCAGTTATAATGTAATATTTTCTTAAATTAATTCAGCTAAAATTTTATGATTAAGATTTCATAGTAGTCTTAAATTTTAAATTTTAAAATATAGCTAAAACAAAAAAACGTTAACAAAAAATTAGTTCCCCCTAATATGTAAATTTATTTATGTAAATATATTTTAAGCAGCATCTATCGCATATTATATACATATTTTCAGCTTTAAAGAATCAGTAAATGTAATTATGACATACTTTTTACGTTAAGGTTTATTTTGTAATATTATCATTATTTTAAAATCAACATTAACTAAACATTTTTACATATTTGAGAATTTTTATGTTTATATATCGCAAGTTTCTAGGTAAAAAAAGATACCAGTTGCTATAACTATTTCCATTTCTAAGGAATAATGTCTATACTCTATTAACCATTAAAGCAAGTTTAAGAGAAATATATTGCACATAAAATTTAGAAACAATCTTTTTCAAATCTTTTACGTTTACTGGTTAGGCTCTAAATACTACGCACTATATGTATGTATATAATTTGTAATAATATTGATATATGCACAATGTTATTATACATATATGCACGTATGTTTGTATATATATATATATAATTATAAATGAATAAATATCAAATTTTGTAAGTGTACCGTCTATTCTGGCCAGTACTGTACTATTCAATGATAACTATGATTGTCAGGCTTCATAAGTCTCCCGTTAGTTAATCTTCTAATTCTAGCGCATCCGCTTCATTTGCAAAAACATTTTTCAAGGGTGATAAAGTGCAATTCAAGTTGTGGATATAACTTATAACTAACGAACAAATACTTAATGCTCATTTTCACAAGCATCTCAAGGTATATAGTCTTTATTTCTTTATTTATTCTTCAAATCACTGCATAATTGAAAATGGGTGTAATAAAATTGTTTGTATTTTATGCTTGTTTTGATTTTGAAAATGATGTAATTTATTTTAGACATGATGCAATAATTTCAAAATATGAAGTATTTGTATAGACAAAATATATTATTTCGAAACAGATAAAACATTGTTGAAATATGTTGTAGAATAAAATTAGAATCATTTTCAGCAATGACGTAAAAAACTATTGCCGGCGATCGCAGATTAAATGATATATATTTATTACTTAATACTTATCTATACAAAAGTGAACTTAATAACTGAAACCATCTGTGTATATATATAGTTGTCTGATTGGCATCAGAATATAATAATTTATTTTAAATATAATTTCAATTTTTTTAATGTTTTGAATTCCACATAAATAATGATGCATTTTCAAAATATTTGCTCAGATAAAAACATAATATTTATTTTCAGCTCAAAAAAATAATTTACAAAAAAACAACGAACAAATATGGTAGGTACTATCTAAAAATAGTTTTACATTTATCAATATGATAAGGGGCTAAAAAGTATGTTACTATATCACTTTATGTAAACTATTTTTATTTTTATTTTTATAATAGTTACCTATACTTATAAATGTCCGATTTTCATCAAATTGAGCATTCAGGTTAAATATTGTAATTTATATATGTATATATAAGCATTATTGTTTTTAAACTAAATAATTATTAATGTTTAATATTGCTGCAAACATTTACAATACTATTAGTGTTCTGGAATTCAAAATTTATATATTATCAATAATTATTTCAATAGTTCGGTCAGAGTAAACATGCAAAAATTCAAAATATATTTTTTCTGGAGAATGTAAGAATATAATTTAGTCGTTGAAGTAATTAATTCTGCTCATAATTAATTATTTAGGGCATAAAACATGTGAATGATGATAGTATGTAGTATGTACAAAGGATTAGCTGTTATCCCGATTTGCCAACAAGTATTCGTTGATGAAGTGTCTCGCTTTGCAGGGAATGTAGGTACTGCTGATATATATTTCTTACGGCTTTGTAGCTGTTAAATAAGCAATTATTATCAGCAATTCAATCTTGATATAAAGCCGTATCTATTATACTCGAACTACTTCAAGACAACTTTCTTATTAGAACGATTAAACAGTTCGAAGAACCGATTCGATGAACCAAATATGAATGTCCAACGTTTTGGGTATTTTCATTTGACTCAGAAAAATTATTATTTCAGTGGCTGAGATTTATCGCATATTATTATAAACATGTCTATATGTATATATGTATATACTAATATGCAATAACTACTTCTATATGGAACGGGTGTATAAACTATAACTACTGGTTATTATTACACTAATAGATGAGTGAGTATACCTGCTACAACTCAGTGAAGGTAGACATTATAAGGATATCTTCTCATACAGTTTTTATAGGTACTAAGTACACCCATATAGGGCACGGGATACATAAACAACTCAAGTATTGAGTATAAATATTTACTAGATTGTATTTTTATGCATACTGTGAAATTTACGAGGCGCATGAATAAAAAGTATAAAAAACTTTATGCAAACGTTATTACGGAAAAAGAACTATAACTGATCTTGTTACATTTACTTTTCATATATTTTTGTTAATATCAATTGTAGAATTTCTTTTGAAAATTAGTAGAAAATTTAGTTTTTAGTTTTCATTTATGTTCTCTACTGTCGGTGATTATGTCTTTGGCAAAAAAAATATGTTAGACTTTTTATTAATGTGCTTTACTCTCGGTGAATATAACACTTTATGCTAATATTTAACTGTTTAACTCTATAAACTTAATAATAATTCAAAATTATCTATCATACTTAGTTCGTTGAATTTGTTCGATCGGGTAGACACGACTTAAAGGAAATATTTATGGCTGTATACGGACTTTGTTCCCAGGAAGTCTGTGAACGTCTACTTTTATGTGATTTTGTCAATTCAGGAAAGGAATATCCAACATCAATACATTTACTTATCGGAGAAACAATACCCGAACGATCACTGGTTGACAAGGGGGGAATGATAACTCAATATATATTTATATATATCTTTTCAAGTGTATTTTTGTCCTTAAAGGTTTATTGTTAAATTTCATTACTTTAATGATTAAAAAGAATAATGTTACATACTTTAGAATAGATAATTAATAGTGCTTGATATTTATTTTAACTCCTCTATTTCAAACTTCCACAACAATTAAAATGTTACAACTATTTAAAACAATATAGGAAAGATACATATTTTTAAATTTAATATATATTTATATTGTATTTTCTGTATGTTAATTGAAATTATAACTTTGACCATGCTCTTGTAATATTTCTTTTTGTAAAATGTGTCTAACATATTATATTATTCTAGTACCTACTTTATACTAATTAATTATAATCAATGTAAGGAATCTTGAACATGGCTAACTAAAATGTGTTTAATTTTTATAAACACAGCATATTATTATAATAAAATAAAATACGCATTTTAAACATACATTATATATATAAAAAACTACGAAAATAGCAGAGAGCTGTATTGAACAGGTCAATAACTTAATAATGACGCAATATAGGATTAAAACCATAATATGTACCTACCTATATGAAGGTGAGCTGTAACTATCTAGTTATCAAATAAAAATCTAATTTTAGCTCATACTCCCAATTAAAATGTTCTACGTATTATTCAATGTTGTCGCTCTACCTCTCTCTATCTCTGTCTAAATGAACTGTCATGCACATGGAAATGGATCAGTGACAACAACATATAGAATGAAATTGTCCATCTCAACAATGTAGATGCATGGCACCATAATTTAATCACAGAACATGTTGATATACTCTATGTGTACTTATAGAATAGGTGGCAATACACGATCGCACATATCATACTTATGTAAATATACTTACTCACCTACATGAATAGCCTTTAATGCCCCCCTCTCACATTTTAGCTGTGATTTATAAATGGAGCAATGTAAGGGTCTGTGACTTTTCCCAAAACTAAATGTTGACTCTTTGAGCGCTATATTCACTATTGGCCCCCTAATGGGTAGTGATGTGATCATGTCATAAAAATGCACCTATTGTAAAAATCAGTAAAAAAATACTTTTCTTAAATGGTAATTTTTATCGAAATAGATGAAATTGTGAATATAATCCAGATTTTTTTCATATAATAAATTATGAAATATAATAATAATAAGTTCTCTTGAAGAAAATAATATATATTTTTTCCAAAAAAATTAACCAATTTAAAATAATGATTTCTACTTTTTGTGAAACAAATGTTTTACTATTTCTTCAATGGAATATTTTATAAACATCTTTGTTTAACTATACATTTGAAGTTTTAATACTTTGTTTTACTGTGTTAAGAAGTTTAAAATTGTAATGGTAGGAGCCTAATCAGCCCGCTATCTCCTTAGGGTATGGAACTCCGGTGTAAGGGTAGTGGCCTAGTCAGCCCGCTATCTCCTTAGGGTATGAAACTCCGGTGTAAGAGTAGTGGCCTAGTCAGCCCACTATCTCCTTGGGGCATGGAACTCCGGTGTAAGGGTAGTGGCCTAGTCAGCCCGCTATCTCCTTGGGGTATGGAACTCCGGTGTAAGAGTAGTGGCCTAGTCAGCCCGCTATCTCCTTAGGGCATGGAACTCCGGTGTAAGGGTATAGTGGCCTAGTCAGCCCGCTATCTCCTTGAGGTATGGAAACCCAGTATGGATAGGATTTACAAATCTACATAAACTTATATACGCGAGGTATAACAAATAGTTTTAAAGCTAAAACTCAACATAATGTAATTAAATGTTCTCAAGTCATTATCACAATTATAACTGTAACATTCTCTGGAGATTTTAACAGTGAAATTGCTTTTAAAAAACTATCAGAGTTAAAAGATATTGCGTGTTTAAAGAAACATTTCGTATCTATCAAAAGTTATAGAGCCCTTTATATTAATTATAATTGTAACATATTTTACCACAATTTCTGTATGAATACAACCAAAGTGAGATAGTGGGAAACAAAGTAACGAACAGACAATAAACAAACAATAAATACACAAAAATAAGAAGAAATTACAAAGAGGTAGCAAAAGTAAATGTTTTAAGTTTATTTTTGAAGAGAGAATAAGAAGATGTGGTTTGAAGGAGAATAGGAAGATGTGGTTTGAAGAGAGAATAGGAAGATGTGGTTTGAAGAGAGAATAGGAAGATGTGGTTTGAAGAGAAAATGGAAGTTTATTCCAAACGGTCGGTTCTGAAAATATAAAAGCACCGGAGTAGATCGAATGGGATGGTGGAGAGGATTAGCCAGTATTTATGGCCCAAATGAAATCCTAATTATTATTTTTTTATTCATATTTCGATGGGTATTCAGCATCGAAGTATACAATTTATTTTTAAAGAAATTACGTAACTTTACATACGTGCTTACTAATATATATAAACACAGAATATTATTTCCTATATATAATTAATATACAATCACAAACACAGAATCACAACTTTTACAGACCTCTTATTATACGTATTTAGGCTGTTGTGCATAGTATATATAATTGTTCCAGACAATATATCATTGTTAACAAAATTATGTTAGTCATAGTTTAAGCCGAATAAAAACGAATATATGGGTAAAATAGAAAACCATTTATCTTAAGAGCACTGGGGATTATCAAATTAGGTGCAAAATTTATTGGGTTATGCCAAACTGTCTCAAAGAAAGAAAAACAAGTTATGAAATATAATGAACATATATATCGTAGAAAATTCATTATGAAATTGTTCGACATTGTTAATAGTTTCGTTTGATCATCAATAAGTTTTACTTGACGCTTCACTTTGAAGTTAAAAGTGGTTTCCAAACGTTCAACATTTACGTTACAGTAACTGATGAAAATCTAGAAGAAAGTTTGATATAAATATATATAGTGAATAACTGAAAACATCCAATTTTATTTTTATATTGTTAATCTTAAGTGTATATATGTTTTAATTTTATATCCAATTTTTGTGTACTAGAATTTTGATCGTATATAGCAAGGCATTATTGATACAGAAGAATAAAATTATCTTTCAATAACAATTTGGACTCATAAAGCTTACATAACGAGATGAATGGCATATTATTCGTTAATTTTTTTGTTAGATCGTCTCATCTGTAAGAAATATCGAGCTTAAATTTCTTATTGTATACCCATTAAAGTAGTATTTCTATCGACGTTCAAATAATGTTTTAGGTTAAATAACGACAATTTTATCCATGTATTAAAAACCTTCTTAAATTGAATATATAACTTTGTAACGTACATAGATTATGTATTTAATGAAGTGAAAGCATGAAAAAGCATGAAACAAATTTATGAAAACAATTCCTTTTGCATTTTAAATATCTGTCAACAATTTATGAAAACAATTCCTTTTGCATTTTAAATATCTGTCAACATCTGTCAAAAAACGGTATTATTACAGATAATGTACATAGGTAAATTAAATAAACCAAACATGTAAACTTCATTAAAGAGATACAGTGCTCCCCCGGTTTACCGCCCCTAGATATACCGCCACCCCCGCCTACCGCCACAATTTGTTGTAAAACAGATTTCTTGCCATGTTAATCCCTCGATATACC
>JAYRBW010112458.1:0-17956 GCA_036023295.1 Invenusta paracnida
TGTTCAAAATAGAGTAACATTAATGAATCAAATTATTTGTAATTAACGGAATAACTAATCGTGCAGTTGTTCAAATGTGAGAATATAGGTGCTCCAGACTGTAAATTGAACGTTCTTTCGCAGCATTCCATGATCTCCTCATCGACTTCATCGCCACTTCGTCTTGCAACCTTCGTAGACACACTACCACTAGTAGAGGGCTTATCAGCAGTTGTTGGTAGAATGCCAATGCTGGATGATATGGTATCGGATAGTTCCTTTTTGCGAGTCTCTTTAGTCCTTTTGTATATTCCTAATGAAGAAATAGACTTGTGTCCAGATACGGACATAATATCTTTGTCATTATGACCAGCATCGTCGAGTAAATTACATGTGCTTACACGCAGACAATGATTGGTATAAATGACTGATGTTTTACAAAGGCGAGATATCGATTTCATGAATTTACTTAGAGTGCTGTGACCATGGTGACGATTCTGGTACCAGGTTTCATCTTCGTTACTGAAATAATCTTTTGGCCTTTGCCATAGGAAATTGTGGCTTGGAGATAGTTTCGATAAGTATTTTTCGATAGTTTCAACTGGACAATTAGTCCCTCCAGTTGAGTATATTCGGCCACCAATGGATTCTTCTGCGTTGCTTTGGCGATGATTTTTTGTTGCTTCGTCAACACCGGGTTTTATAAATTTTCTGCCATCGGCCCCTGTCACAACAATGAGACTATCCTTGGTCATCGTACCCAAGTTTTCGCCACCTCTACGTGCAAAATAAAGCATCGTATATACCCAAGCTTTATATTGGATTTGAACAGGTGTCTCTGTAGAAAGATTTGACAAAATTAGATTGAAGTCTTCTTGGGAGATATTTGCATGGTGTTGAACAGATCCTAGACCCTCCTGCTTAAGTTTCTTTGACAAACAATTAAAAACAATAGAACTAGACTGGAATTCTGTATCATGTATAATGTCCATTTTCATAGTATCTTTAAAAAAACGATTTAATGAATATCTCATTTGCTGTATAGTGTGGTATCGGTATTTTTCGCCATCTGTTTTTCGAGCTGCAACGTAGAATTTTCCAAGCACTTCATCAACTTCCAATTTTGTAAACGATTCATACTCTATTTTATTGGCACTACAATAATCGGCAAACAATTTAAATGCATTTTTTGTGTTGTAGTCCGTAGATCTTGCAGTTTTATTGGTGAGAAGTTCGTCTATTTCTTGGTTTGTTACGTTTGCAAAACGTTTTGACATGTTGAAAATGATAGCTCTGTAAATTAAAGTGATTAACTTTAGATCTAAAGTAGATTGATAAAAACTAAAGTAAATTAAATTTCATCGATTAGATAATTAGTAAATCAATTTTTTGTTCAAATTTGAATTATTTCTAAAAATTTACTTCATTATTAGCTTTAAATTGCTTTAAATTACCAGTGTCAGTTTAGTAATAAATCAATTTTTGTTCAAATTTGCATTATTTTTAAAACTTTACTTCATTATTAGTAAGTCGATAAATTTAAGCAGTAGAGATAACAGCTAAATTTACTATATATTTAAAAGCATTTAGGAAAAATCTCACGAGCGAATTTAGAATTGTACGATGTAATAAAGTAACTTATCTGTTTAATTCATATTACTTTCGATTCATAAGGTGTAATATTTAAAACTTGCATTTAATATTTTAAAATTTTTGTTTCAGCTCCATTAAAATGTCGTGAACTAGGACACGGAGATGATGAAAACATCATGACCAACCTCGTCCTATAATCTATAATTTTGTGAAGATTGTTTTTTATTTTTATTTAATTACAATATTTATTTATTTAGAAAAATATGTATACAATCAATTAACATTTTAAAACAGATATATGAAATTATTACTATATTGCATCCACTTATAAAATGTTCTAATTGTTTGTAAAACAAAAAGTTATACATATAGATCCTACTGTTACCGTAAAATTATAAGTAATGATAGCTTTTGGTGACAGATTTTATACTGGATTATAATTTGAATATATAAATTTTTAATAGCTAAACAATTCCTTCCACTTAATTGTAATATCACAGTTAACATTTTATAATATATAAACACATCATATGTAAGTTCATTAGTATAAGTTTTTATCTTAAAATGTGCAGTCAAAAATATACTGCAACAAGAAGAAGTAACTTTATAAGTTTAACAAGTAGAAGTTTTTCATAGTCTGTAAAACCTCCAGTTAATGCGTAAGATTTACTTTGATCACTGCATAAATTATATGCTGTGACAGAAATGTTTTTTTTTATTTGTCTTCTTTTATATATTTTCCTGAAGAGAATAATACATTCCATTCTATTGTTTCTGAGTTAGGTTAAGGTTACTGTTGTTTTCAATTTTAATCAAAACAAAGATATAGTTTTATCTGATTAATATTTGCAAAATGCTAAATATCAGATAAAATCTTACATATCAAAAAATTATACTATCGGGCGTATTTTGTTTCTATTGAAGAAAGTAATATTTCTAACAAATTCTCTGAACACTGTTTCAATAACAAATAAGTATGTTGTAAATTTTAAAACAATTTTAGCACAAAATGCTATATAAAATACTTCATTAAGTATTTTGTTCAAAACTTGAATATTTATGGCCTTATTTTAGTGTTACGTTTAATTTTCTGTAGGAAAGCACAGCTGACGCATTACCGACGCACAAAATATTTTCTGAATTGTGTAACCACACTGTAAATAATTTCATATTTATCAGTACAGTTAATTCGCATATTTCTAGTTATATTTTGCAATAGAAATATATCCACAATTACAGTATATCAAAAATGTTAATTATATTATTTAAAAAACTTAGTTTTACTCAGAGTTTGTATTGATTCACTGAATCTCTACAACTAATACATCAGAAATGTATGTCTTAAAAATAAGCTTTCGTAAAGAGTTCAATTCATTTGTACAATTAAATCATGAATTTTTCTGCTTCCTTGTTTTTATTCTTGGAAATTTTAAACTATTTTATTTTTGGTTTCTAAACCGGTGGTTTTGTTTTAGTAATGTGATGTATATCTATAAATACATATACATTTATGGATGAATTAGACAGATCTACTTAATTATTTACTAGTATTTTCTAATTATGTATATATATACTATATTATTTAACGGAGGTCTCTATGGCATGATTTGCTTCAACAGTTAAATATTATGAAATGACAGTATGTATTATAGTGGTAACAAAAGTGACATGTATTCCTGTATTTTCATATTTAGTTATTACACAAATCAATGGAATTTAGTGTACCAAACAATATGCAGGTAATCATGTAAAGTTTTGGTATATATCAATTAAAATTAAAATAGATACAGAAGAATAAAGTAGAAGTGGAGGTTTTAAACTGAGCTATATATGTAAATAATCAAAGACTGCAATTTAAGACAATCGGTGAGGAGAATTTCATCGCATCGATAATACGTGTCATTGATTGAACGGAGAATGGCAAGACGTGATTAGATGAATAACTTCTATATAACACGAGGGTTGATTGGTTAAGTTAAATGGACAATCCAAACACGCTCACAATACAGTACATAGTTTTGTTTTCCCATCGGACGGTGCAACTACCTGTAACACAGAAATAATATAGATACTTTATGGAAAAACTTACTTTTACAAACAAGTAATTTATCATTGATGGTATTGACAAAATTTAAACAATGTCATAATTAAGCAATATATATATCAATTAATTATTAAGATTAGTGTTAAGAATTAAAGTAAATAACTAAATAATATGAAGTGAAATAATTATGACTTATAAAATTAAACTCGCAATGAAGTAAATAAACGAATAACTCAAACCATTACAAACAAACAAATTCAAAGCATTTATTGCAACTATAAAAGTATTCAATAGCAAACTAGAAGCACTAACATTTTATATCACAAAGAAAACGCTTAGAATTTTTGAATTAATTTAGTGAATTATATGCCAAATAACTTATCAGATTTCACAATTCATGGTCAGAAAAAACTATCAATAATATTTTTCTTCGATACTTTTCAATAGAGTGTATTTACTGTGCAGAAGAGATTTATTATTCTCATTTTCTGATTAAAGTTTTGATTCATATTAATATGTAATAACCCCCTAAGTAACTAAAGAAAAAGCATCAAAATCCCCTCAAAATGGAAGATAAGTATTATTAAAATTATAAGTCAATATTTTGTAACCGCCTATATAACAGACTATTTCCCGATAAAACAGTGGAGATAATCTTACCGTCTGTGGAGTTATCCCAATAACAGGAACTTGCGGTGTGAATACCAGCTCCGTTTTTCTGCATAATCACACATGTTACTGAAACAAGAAAACAAATCAGAACAAGGTTTTGAAGCTTAACATTTTACAGTAAATGGATTCATTAGACTTCAATGCGATATTTTTTTAGTCCAACTGAAGATCCAACTATTATAATATCAGATATAGAAGAGTACGCCTTTAACTCTTATTAGTAGAAAATCATAATATTGATCTGATACCTAATGTTATCTAAGTATTAAAACAATTATATCACTGCAAGTAACTGTATACATTATAATATCACGTACACACTAAGAAAAACTCACCGATATATTTGAAATTCTTTCCGAGCTTTGTGAGTTGATTGAGGCATTGTTCGATGATTGTAGACGTCCACTGATTCACTTTGTTCTGGGCGTAGACGCTTGCCCCAATAGATCCTTCGATCGACTGAGTGGATATATTTTATGGATAAGATAATAAATACTACATGAATATTACACCTTAATATTCAATTTTGTTAAAATGCTTAATATATTGATATTCTAAACATGCAAAGTAAAAAATAGCTGTTAAATAATCCAAATCGATATTAATTGAGCAGAATAAAATTACACAAGACAATGTTTAAAAACTAACAAAATGACAAAATTTTATACGTATTCTATTATTATTTATAATAATAGGTTGCGAAATGTACAACGAAATGCAAACGTAAATAACAATAAAACGATAGATTGCAGATTTAGTAAATTTTATATAAAATCAAAATCTAATGAATGTCAACCTATTTTGTATTATATGTACATCATTTTTTAATTTTGTTTCATCGGTAATATTTTGTTACCACTACCTGCATAACACTTTACACGCTCTATTGCTGTAGAAAATACGAAGTTATGAACTAAATGCACTGAACAGCTAAAGATGTATCAACATTGTATGTATATACACTCAATTTATGCTGCATATCTAGTCAAGTTAAGTGTTAATCATTCTAAAACATACAAACTTCTGCTGAAAAGACCAACATTATACACAGCTACGGCTGGAAATACAAAAAATTCACTATGCAGAGATATAATATTCTAACCTTGAACTATTGATGCATACCTTCATATTCATTGCACCAAGTATATTTAAAACGAAATTAAAATATAAATATTTAGAATATAATCATTTGTTATGTGCATAGGTATGTTCTTTAAAGGTAGTTTTCATGTTTAGCAGAGACGTTTAACGTCATTATTGAGATTCTTTATTAATAAAAATAGGATGAAAATATGATTTTTACAGAAAATTATACAGAAAAATGTATGTTGTGTAAAACATTTTTATATCCTAATGTTTTTATTACAATGTATATGACGGCATTATACAAGTTATATGAAATGAATAATGTACATATAATATATATGTAAACTAACGTAATAATTTAAAAACTTTCGACATGTAATTGTACATACAATTATAAACTACAAAATATTGAATACAATTATAATTTAAAATTAAGAATGCGAATATAATCGCAGCGTGAAATTTGTTTAAAATAGTTTTAATATCCGGGTTGCACAGGACAAAATAAATATAGAAAACTAATGATTGTAAAACATGATTACTGTTTGAAAGTATATTACTATATACGATCAATACTTACATTCTCGATCTTATAGGAACATCCCTGTAAAGACTATAAACCGACATACAAAAGTAAACCAAAAATATATGTACATTTACACACAACATTCAAACTAAAAATAAACTTATTATGCCGAACTATGAATAAGAACGAAATTAATGCGTAGAATCATATATATTGTATAATAATACATTTTTATTTATACTATTTTATCGTACTTATTATATTGAAGTAAAACTTCACCTAATAAAAACGTTTTTAAAAATACGTTAAATTACTGCTATAAATTACAGTCTATAACATGGAGAAAATACTTCGATAAAGCAAACAACAGTATCAATTCCTACCGATATAAAATATCTTAAAGACTACTGAAACATACAAAATAATTATAAAAGTTTAATAACTTATTAAAATATACGGATTAAAATTTATTTTGAAAATAATTTGATAACTTTGATATGCTCAAAATTAAGTTTGAAACGTATACAAAAATAAATACAGTAGAACATAAACAAAAAAATGAAAAATGTTACTTACAAAATTGAGTTTTCTATGTAAGAGAAATAATGTTTAGTTTTTAAATATCTAAGCAACAAAAGCAAATCACCTTTTAATTCTTAGTCAGTTTTTCAAATATAAAAATATATACTCAACAGATAATCTTTAATAATTAAAGGCGGAAAACGCATATTATAATATTTAATAATTATCACCTCTTTCACGATGTTGCTAACTTCATCCACTACAAATGTGGTCTGAAAAAAGAATAAATAAATAAATAAATAAATACATATATGTATATGATATAACGTTTTATTTTGTTTTCCATATGCATTAAAAAGTCTCTAGACACATTGGACAATATTATTCATTTATTTAATTAAATTAAAATTTCAATAAAAATTTGTCCAAAAACAATATTTTATGTTTTAAGTATATGTACATATAGTATTTACATAAGTATATATATAAATAAAATATCTGTATAAAGTACTACATAAAAATATCTATATTAAAAATCACATTTAATGAAGAATTTGTTTTAAATATATTTTTAATAGTGTATTGTATCCTATGCTGTTCTCCAGAAAGTTTAAATAGAGTTATTTAAAATTGGAATTTTATTTACTTTGAATGCAAGCTAAATATTGTTTAAAACAATATATTAATAAAAATAAGTTAATTGTTACAAGTTTAAAAAATTATTTCGACATTAAAGTATTGCAAATGCTCTAGTATAAAATATAAAAAGCATTGTGATAATAAAAACAAATGAAAAACGGAACAAATCATTTATAACAAAATATGCATTTTTAGATATTTGTTAGACTCAATTTAATTCTAATTAATAATCTCAATAAATATAATATATATTATTTAACATTAATTAAATATAATAATATAATATATAAAAAATATATAATTAAATGTGTATAAAGGGATAATATTAAATTTTTTATAAATTTTTTAAAATAACTGTAACATTTAATTAAATTAGCATTTAAACACTGATTAATACTGTATAATTTACTACTAAGAGTCACATCAATTTTTCGATCGTTTTAGAAAACTACCACTTTTATAATAAACATAAAAAAATTAGAAAAATAAATTAATGTAAATTTCCTTGCTGCATTAATTATCCAAAAAATAAAAAACAAATAAGGCCATTTTCACATAAAGTATACCAGCAATTGCATAAAATTATTATAAAATAAAAGAATAATAAAATATAAAATTGTACAATTACATGTTATATTATTTACACTATTAATTAAATAATTAATAATATGATATATTAATAAGTATTTCATTACTTGTTGATGGTATACCACCAAATTAATTAATAAAATATATAAATAAGATTTAGTAATTTTATCTAAGTGTCATCTGTAATAATTCATTAATTTTATATTTAAAACAAGTTATTATAACTGAAGGCTATAGGAAGGTCTATTTGAGAGAGGCCTGCATTTTGATATTAGGGTGATAGGGAAAATATATTGTCCATTGCACTATGAAGTTTTTCAGAGAGAATTATAGGATGGTAACATAAATATTGGAACTTGTCTTATGTGTTTAGTATTTTATTGAAAATTATTAACATGTTTTACCTTCATTTAAATTAAAGAATAATTAAAATATATGTTTATAGAAAAATAGATTTAATTTCCAATAAGACTATAACCATAAAAAACGTTCTTCTTGAAAACCGAAAAGTTTTTTTACTTCAGATAACAACTATTTTATAGTCATGGATAATTGATTAACTTTTATACAAAAAGATTTTACTTGCATTGTTTCATTTGAATTATATTAGCTGTATATAGAGAAGCAATGTGACAACTTGTATTATATAAAATATCTTCTTAAAATTAAATATGATCAATTGGCACATTAAAAAAATATATTTTATATATTATCACATTAAATAAGCAGCATATTACGGAATATTTAATGAAGAGTCAACACTTTCGATATGTGCTATATGAAAAGGTATGAAATTAAGTAGGGACCTTTTGTATATATATATATATACAGCTGTTTTACTATATTATACAGATAAATTGTATATATTCAAATAATGCATAAAAATTATTTAATCATTAGGTTGTGGAATTTTACTATTTCCGTGAGATAAAAATACAACAATCATTTTATTATAACAAAGTTTCGATTAAAATAACCTATTAAAACAGTTTTAAAATATTTACATAATTTGCAAATATATATAACAATAATATCGGAGTATATAACTCTATTTCTGAGTAAAGACTGGAAATGTTTTATATTTCATAATTGAGGCATCTTAAATTTATTTATAAGATTTTTTTATTTGAATATATTTGTATTTTATTATTATATTGAAAATATCAGTACAGTAATTTGTTAATAATGCAAATGTTGTCATGACATCTTCCTTATTTGATTTTTAGGGAAAATCAATAACATCAGTACTAGAGATATTCCAACAAAATTAGCCTTCTGATAAAATATACTTTCACTAACATGGGTGGTCCCTGGATTTTGTTATAGAGGGAGCACTTTGTAAGGCAGCAGAAAGTTAAAGGTAGAAGAACAATGGAAAATGGATAGAGAGCGAATACTATTTTCAGTCAACAAGCACATATTTTGTCACAAAAAAGTGTTTCTTACTAGTCATTTTTACATTTTTAAAATGGTTTCAAGATTGATCTAGGGGAACATGTGCTGTCCAGGCTCTTCCCTGGGACCTGGGACCACTACTGCATTAATGAAAATATTAATTTCACATATATAATCAAAAAAGGTGTTAAAGAGATATTTCTGACTAATTGAGATTGTGGTGATATTCTAAAAGTAGCTGGAGGCTGCTTATGGCAATCTCTGCCTATCTAATATGATTATTGGGTTACTGGGATGTTGTATATGACTGATTGAGTTTGAGTGAAATTAAGTGTGAAATTAATACTTTCATTAATATAAGTATAGCTATCAAGCTAACTTTTGCAACTATTTAAAAATAATGTATTAAAATAAACAATTAAGAATAAACAAAAAACTCATTGAGGGATAAATACAATACCTAATAACATTCTAAATAATAAACAGCATGAGAATAAAAACTGATTACTTCTAAGTTTTTAAATAAATAAGTAAATACCATATAAATAGCTTCAAAATAATATAATATTTTAGTGCTACAGACAGAGAGAAAATTGTATTTTGGCATCATCCATAAAATTTGTTTGCACTTTCTATATCAGAATAACATGCTGATTTCGAAACTAGTTGATGACACCTTGTCATCCTTGAACAATTTTCATAAAATGTTCTTTTATGCTGCCATTGCTTAAAAATATTTTTGTATCAATATCTTGAGTTCTATACATCTAATCTCAATAATTGTGGGTCTATACCCATATTTAGAAAGTCAATAAATACAATAAAATAAAATTTTATGAACATCAAATAATTGTATAATTCAAAAAGGACTGTCATATCAAAATGTATTATCAATTTCATTGAGTGTATTGAGTCATGAATTATAAACAAAATGACAATTTTGTATAAGTAAAACATTATAAAACATGATAATATAAAATATACAAAGATTAGGCACTTTGATGTGCATTACATTTTGCATGGCTAACATGTTAAAATATAGCTACAGTTTTACATAATTTGACAAAAACTGATATATATTCATTTACCTTTGCATTACTGATTAATTATCTGAAGAAATATAAATTTATGTAGATATATGTAAAAATGTATATGATTCATAATATATGATAAAAATGTTAATTAAGATTTTGTAATTTCCTATATATCATGTATTTTCTATACTTGGGAAATACAGGATATAACAATATCAAATTTAAAATGGGTGCCAAAAATAATATTGGTTGAATCTAGCTTGGCACTATAGCTAAAGTTATTAATATTGATATATTCTAGCAATGTTCAAGCATTTATGCTTTTATCCCAATATGTATGATTCTAGCTAATGATTTCACTTATTTGCTGGACTAATTATGGTTTTTATAGATATATCACTGATGAAGCCCATATGCTATTTATGATTTATCCATAAATAATAGAGATATAAAATGTGAATGAATAGGCTAATTGACCCTGTGTTTCTATTTGACTCTAAAACATTTATATGCTCTAAATAGCTTAGTTTAGCCACAAGAACCTATTATATTCTTATTTTGGATGCCATTTTGAATTACAACATCATAGATAATGACCCAATTATTTAATATTCATAAATGTTATTTTATTGTATTTTATTGACCTTCTAAATATGGGTATAGATACAAATATTATTGAGATTGAATATATAGAACTCGAGATATTGATAAAAATAGATTTTTAAGTAATGGCAGCATAAAAGCCATTTTGTGAAAATTGGTAAAGGATGACAAGGTGTAATCAACCCAATTCAGAATCAGCATAATTTTCTAATTTAGAAAATGCAAAAAATTTCTAGTGATATCAATGGTATTTGGTGCAAAATATTATATTGTTTTAAAGTGATTTATATGGTATTTACATATTTATTTAAAAACTTGGAATTAAATAGTTTTTATTCATGTTATAAGTATAATACTTTTTATTATTTATTATTTGGAATTTTATTTTTATATTTAGGTAGCTTTTTTATTAGTTTAATGTTTATTCTTAGTTATTTATTTCAATACATTCTTTTTAAATGGTTACAAAAAGAATGGTCATAAAAATGGTCTCATAAATGGCCACAAAGCAGTCAGGGACAATAGTCAAATTTGGTCTGTCAATTTCAGCCAAACTAGGCAGCTACAGTCTTTGAAAAAGCCTATTTTGGCTGAATAATTGGAAAGTCTAGTATTTATAAAAGTATATACTAGTTATTTAGTGTTAAATATAAATGAATTCAAATAAATTCATTCATTTATATTTTATATTTATAATTTTTGTCTAGTTAAAATTATCATTATAGCCATATCTGGCTGATAATATATATTTCAGGCAGCCAAATTTAGCTGTATTTAAAAATATAATATAATTATTTTTGAATATAAAAACTTTTGATTGAACAAATAGTAATAGATTTTTTCTTTACAACTATAAGGCTAAATATAAGCATTATTTCAACTTTCAAGTAATCTGTTTACAAATCTTTTTAAATTAAATGCAAAAACTTTTAATGATTTGCTCAAAATTAGAATTTCTTAACAATTAAGCCTAATTTGGCTGAAAAATACAGACAAATTTGGTATCAATTACATGGCCATATTTGGCTGTTATCCCTGACTGCGAAGGTTAGCTATACTTACTTTTGTAAGAATGCTACTTTCATTGCCATTGGAACCGAGATTGTTTAATACTGCAGAGAGTGAGGCCAATGGTGATAGTATAGATTCTTATATCTACAGCCTGTGGCAGTATAGGGAATATTATTAATTAAAGCATTATATAGTTTTAAGGAGATATCTATGCTATAATTAGAGTGGGTAATACTATAATGTGAACTAAAACAATTTTTGTGTATAGTATTAGTATAACAAAATTTATAATTGCTGTAAAAATAAACAATGTGAAACAGAAATTTGATTCCAGTACAAAATGTATCGTTTTTAAATTGATAAAACGTACGTCTTCGCCTCCTTGCATGTCATCCATGGTTGATTATTTTGAGAATAACAGAACAAGTTTATACTTTAAAAATTATTCGTATTATGCCGATGCTTTCATAACCATAGTGACAAAAAATTAGGAAATTTAAACAAATATTTTTAATTATTTTGTAAAATTATTTTCTGCTAAAGAATATTTATATGAATATCTATGTTAACATTGAACCATAATGTAAAGTTACATCTAATGCATAATAATCATGCATAATAATTACATATTAATATGTCATAATTTAATACAAAAATAATTGTTTTTAATAATAACCATTTCATAATATCGACTCATTTACAAATATTTTGGCACTAACATGCAAGTATGTAATTATGTATCTTATTTTTTATATGATTTAAAGCAAAATAAAATATATAAGTATAGCACCATATTTGAATTTTATTATTATATATAGATTGTATAAGTCCAATAAATAAATAAATTATTCATATAACCAAAGAACGATCCTCCCCACATGTAGTATACCTCTATCTTTATGGGTTATAGGAACGATTTTAAGAATATAATCTTGAGTGTGATCTACGATGGCAGTTATTACATATATATAACACTTTATAAAAAGTGAAATAACCCTTCCATTTACTAAAATATCTCAATTTAATCTTATCCATTTCGTCCACAAATAATTCGTAACGCAAAATTAAGTAGTTTCAATAAACACCTTGTAACGCAACACCAAATATCCCCGCCTTATGAAAATAAAATATTAATACATTTAAATTCGGCTGTGACGAATGAAAATTCTACGAGAATAGCGGGACTTGTCAGATTTTGGTTGCTATCTCAATCTGTCGCCAACAACCAATTTTGTCATTTACTATATTCCTTCACATTCTTGGGGTTTTTAATTATTGCCCATTCCTTAGAAACTTCCCTCTGAATGTTTTTTCTCTTTTCGATTGGCCAAATGCACTTGTATATACTTTAATTAATTTATTATACAAATTTTCCCGATCCATTTGCTTAATAGTTGGAAAAATCAAATTGAAACCAATTTTATATTAACATCAAGGTTGCTGGTTTGTCGATTAGTTTAAACACAAAAACTAGTATCCATAGCACGCACACTTAATTGCTCCCCCAACCCCCCTTGCGTTACGTTATTTGTGGACGGCACCATACTGGGGGTATCCTCTCAAACAGTATTTCTTGTTGAGATTTTTGTATAATTATACTATTAATAAATACAGGGACTACTATAACACCTGTGTCTAAAGTATTCCCTGAATGAATATCTATAAAATGATATAAGTTTGCAGTAGTATTTAAACAGATATTGCACCATAATTATTTTTTAGCGACTAATAATACCTATAATATCTATTTCATAAATAAATGTATTGTCTAGTCTTTTCAAACCATGCAGGATATGTTTTAAAATTATAAAAATTTAAATACAACGACACAAAACTTCTATTAAAATAAGAACTAAATATGTTTCATAATATTGCACATATATAGACACAAAAGCAACAATACAAAATGTTGGTCATTTCTATCAAACTAAACAATGAAATGTCAAATACAAAATTGTAATATAAAACTTTTAAAATAATTAACATGGGGACGTGGAAGGGTGGTGCTAATACATATCACAAGTAGATAAGTTTGCACAAAGTTTGTAGTTTACAAAATAAATCATATCATTTTATCCGTGCTAGAGGAGGACATTTGAAAAAAGTTGTTCAGATTAAACAATTTGGTAAATTGGGTTTAATCCTATACATGTATACATCGCATGCAATTAGAGATAAATAATTGCGTAAATGTAATTAAATGAACAATATTTCGTAAATGTAATCAATCTATTCCAGCTTAGAGAATAGAAAAAGGAATGATATCTATATATATATCATACATACAGCATCATCACATACGTATCTAAAATATATTATGTTACTTTAACAAATATAATAAATACTTATCGGACATTGTTCAAAATTCATCAAAACTATAAACGAACAACATTTTTTGAAGCTAAAGTTTCGTGCACAGCTATTATACTAAAACCAGACCGAAAAAAAGTAAATTATCCATAATAAGGATCTGATTAAGAATTTATATATTAGTAACACACTCCCATCATAAATCATACAAAATAACACCAAAAATATTTAGATATTTTTAATATTTACTTAGTCTAATAAATAAAGAACAATGTTGTATCGGTATTATATTTGAACGGTTTCATTCTGTCATTAATTTGATTGTTTGAAGCTGTTAACAGAGTTAGACACCCATCATACCCTACTACCAAAACTATTATCTCAAAATTTGAAAATCGTTATAGCCTGTATTATACAACCACTAGAATAGTTCGAAAAGGCATTTGATTATATGTATATTATGTGCATGTGATATGTATATCTGTACTGTATAATATATATAGTCCTAATAAATCCACATTCATTGTGAGAAGCAGAGGATGAATTTCAAACAACGATGACGCTTTCGCTGACCGGCATATTGATAACACCGGTGACTATGGGAATATCTTTTTTAGCCTTGGCAACAAAGACCTGAAAAGAAGAAAAACATAGAAAATGAAAACTTAGTGGTTTATCGCAGATGACAATATATACAATATATATTAGAATGAATTAATAATATAATAATTTGTAATAAGATAATAAGATAAATTTTGTTACAAAACAAGAACATTAACCAAGTAATGCGACAAAATAAAAAGGGGTCCAGATTATCTTAAATTTGTGACTACTTCAAAAGTTATAAATTGAAGAAGAACTTATTAGATTTAAAATAAAATGGATTAAAACGAAATTTTAAAAAGTTACACGATTAATTAAGTAATATGGATTATAAAAATGACTAACTTAACTAAAAAGATAAATAGTGAAATAAAAGTTCAATTAAAACGAAAATAATTACATAATCATATTATAAAACGCAAGTTACATAAACCACAATAATTATATAAAAAACAGTGAATTCAGTAAACAACTGACCTTGATAGAATCTGAGACACCTTTGTCATTGAGACATTCCACGAAGGTGCTGAAATCGTATAAGACGCTTGGAACCAAATAGGGAACCTGACAAAATATAAAAACTTGTCATTTGTAAAACTATATTAGTGGATATAATATACGCCAAATACGTTAACATATTTTAAAAGAATAATTTTCTAAAATTAAATTATTTAAATTAAATATTATTACAGCAAATAGTTAAACAAATATTTCCAAACAGTTACATTTAATAATTGCCATTGAAAAATATTCATGTTAAAAAGGAAAGGTAATCTTGTTCAGAAGTAAAATTAAAAATCCCCCAAAAAAACACTTTGTCAAACTACGGCTATGACGAATAAAAGAAGGAATATACTAATATTCTGGAGCTAACCATAAGAATCACTGTTGTAATTAGGAACTTCATTCTAAGGCTATAATAATGCATTGGTTTAGTGGCGCTAAGTTTTTATTATTATTAATAGAATGAAAGCATTGGATGATATTTGTTTCGTTAAATTAGCTTTAACAAGATATTATATTAATTGATATTTAATATTTCTTATTAATATTCTTAATATGACGACTTATTGCCAGCAAATATTATGAATAAAATACGTAATGGTTCTTGTGAGTGCAAAAAATAAAATCTACAATAAAATGACAAAACAATAGTTATTAAATGAGTCCTGCTAGGAATCAATGACCATAAGTTACCTTCAGCCATTTTACTTGTTCAGAAATTAGAAATACACGTTTTCAGCAATACTCTGCTCTGCTCTGCTCCAAAACAAAACACATATTGTCAACTGATATCGTCTATTTGTCTAAAAAACTTTTCAAATGAATATAAACGCTTTATTAATCAATAGAATATATTTTTAGATAACGGTAAACAATTAAACATTATAAGTTTACATTGAACTGTTGTAAACCGAGGATAAATGTTAAAAGTTATGTTTGAACAATTATTGAACGTAGGCGCAATGTTCTTTTCTTTACTTTTGTATTGTTCCAAACTTTTTGATAGAAGAGTGTCTATAGCATTGGGTGGATTGAAGTTCACGTCCAAATCATCGAAAATAGAAATAGTCGTAGAAGCCGCTTCAATGTTCTTCTCTTGGCTGCGCTAAATGAGCTCAAAGATGTACTGATAAAATCATTCCCTTTTCTTTTCCCCTTTCTGTCGTGCGTTCGTACAGTTTTAAAGAATTCACCGACTTATGACCAGTGACTGACATAATGTCGGAGTCCGAAAAATTATCTTTGAGAATGTTAATAGCAGACACGCGCAGGCAATGATTCGTATAAGGAACTGGTACATTATACAAAGTACCAATTTGCTTCATCAACTTCATAATTGTATTTTTTCTCAAAGATTTCACGATACAACTACAAAGTATATAATGCAGCATTGCATTGCATGATGTTCCAAAAACAAGTCAGAAATATAGACAGATATATGAATTTTCTTGTTAACAATTAAACTCAGGATTATCAAAAAGATAACATCCCCGAGAAGAAGGAGCAACTTACGGGAATGTAACACTTCTCAATTTTGTAAATGTTACTGTCGAAGGCGAAAGTGATGAAGAGGTTTTGCGATGCAACGGTGGTGCTCGTGTTTTGCAAGCTTATCGACATCTTGAAGACAGGACCGATGCCTTGGACCTGCGTAGGTGGTAAGGAGAGGGAGATTTAGTGCTTTCAGATATTATGTACAATATGGTAGTAGTAAGATAATGGTAATGCAGTGTAAAATCGGGGGTAAAGAGTTCGTAATAGTAAAATAAATCGCCTAAAGTTGAAACGAGCAGTTTGTAAAATCATCAAAGGCAATACGTCTCTGGTATTTACGTTCAATTTATTGTTCTATTATCGTTTAGAAGACTGTATGAGTACTTGTGTACTTAGGACGGAATCTCTCGAATCGTCTAAATTGGATTCCAATATTATAATAAATGGAATTTCAGAGTCAAATACAGACCTAAGCTCTAACGTTAAAAATATGCTGAACGAACTTGGATACCACGGTAGCATTACGGAACCAGTAAGGCTTGGTAAACCCGATCCAACTAACCGTCGCAACCGACCCATTAAAGTGACTGTGTCATCCAAAGCCGAGAAGATTAAAATTGTGGCTAACTCACGAAACAAATTCCCCAATATTTTCTTCAATTACGACGAGCCCTTCCTTACCCGCAAAGAAAATAACAGACTGCGTCAAAAACTAAAATCCATGAGGGACTCACAACCAGACAAAACAATTAAACTGCAAAAAGGCAAACTGTTCGTTAACGACGAAATTGTCGACCAATTCGACATCAAAAATTCGGTTTTTTAGTTAAGGGGAATCCTCGTACAACAAAACTTCCATCCCTTTTTTTAACTAACATTCGTTCTCTACGCAATAAAATTGATGACTTACTTAATACTACCTCCTTATTCAACCCAAATATTATTTGTATAACTGAAACTTGGCTGTCTTGCAACATTAATTCTAATATTCTTCATATTAATAATTTTACCCTCTTCCGTGCAGACAGACACATTCGCACTGGTGGTGGAGTCTGTATGTGGTGTTCCAAGAAGTTAAATAATATGCAAATTCAGTATAATAATACTCCCCCTTTTATCGACTTCTTGGCTGTTGCCCAAATAGACTCCAAAACTATAACTGCAGTTATTTATATCCCTCCACAACTGAATGCCGATCACTCTTCCATCCTTCAAAACTTTCTCATTGACTTCTTTGATAACGCTCTAATCCTCTACCCTGACTACAACATTATATTTTGTGGCGACTTTAATCGCTTTAATATGACAACTGTTCTTATCAACTTGAACCTATATCCTTCAATTCATGAACCC
>JAYRBW010112469.1:0-40596 GCA_036023295.1 Invenusta paracnida
TGACCATCGCCCCCTAAAAGTTTAGCGTGGTAAAGCTTATTTAAACATTTAGGGGGCGATGGTCAAATGGTTAGAACGTGAGGCCTACAATCCAATGGTCCAGCCTTCAAGTCAAGACTACTTTCTCCTGGGTTTAGCGGGTATTGCGTCTAACACATTCATGTCTGTATTTATTATTAACTCAATATTGTGTTAATATAAGGGCATTTTAATTAATAAATGGTATATTAATATAATTACCATTAATTATCAACACCAACAGATGACTCATTGTACAGAGTACTAAAAATAAGTAGACAAATTAGTCCTCTTTAGATTTATTCAATCTTTAATTTAATTTAATTTACACAAAAACATAAAATGAGACATAAGCCATTTTAGAAGTTATAATTACTAATCTATCATATTATGAATTTAATTTGACTACAGTGTCGACTCAAACATTATTTACGCAATCTCCACCCAGAAGAGTAAACTAGAGATATGTTTTCTTATCAAGTTAATTGGGAGCCAGAGAACCTACAGTAGACTCATCTCGAAGAAGAAGATAATCCCCAGTACAGTTAGTACCGCTCTGACGAGTCTGTATACTGGCCACTGAGATGAGTATTCTTCGATTCGTTGGGGCCCGGATATCTATGCGACAGTTCACTGTGGACGTGCCATAGCGCAGAGATCGAGTGATCGTCTGGGCTTCGTTGGTCGCTTCCAGAATATCGTGACAAAGAGCTGTATTGAAGGGGGAGAGAATGCACGGGTTATATTACAAATCAGTCTTTTATTGGTGATCGGTTTAATTAGTTTAATAATAATTATATTATTTATATTATTATAAAGCGTGCAGATTGTTCTTGGATTGTTCCAATTTTAGTTTGATAAAAATTATAGTGTATTTTTCCACCCCCCCCCCCCCCCCTAAAACTTTGTTCATGCATGGATTATAGATTCCAGAAGCACGCGTCTATTTTGTACCCTTATCTACTCTTAAATATATCCCCAGAGGTCAACAACCGCACAACTATTACCTTTTACTTCTTTCAAGAAAATTTATTAGACGTCTAGTAACTAGATTAGTTAGTTATAAGATTACTGGACAAAATATGTCTGGCCATGTACCTGGGACAAGACTGTAGTTGAACCTGAATCCGGTAGCTTCCTGGGAAGAATCGACTCGGAACACGATGTACATGGCGTTGGATTCGGACGCGAAAGGCCGAATATTCTCCATTCTTCCGCAGAGCTTATGCAACTCTTGTGAAGTGGAGAGCGGGCCATCACGGAACTGTATAGTTATTGAAATAGGAGAAGACACAATACTGAAAACAATTGTAGGTACTTCAAATGCCGTTATAATTCTGGGGAAAATGTAAAATATTAGCAAAGCATACTTATTTCTTAATTTATTTAGGGTGTCCATTTACTTTTGCGATATTCAAGTTTTGAGCGTTATGTATAGATTTAGTCATTTATAATTAAAATTATAGTCCAACACCTAGTACAAAACATTTTAAGTGCACAAACATAGTTATCATATTTATGTACTACATGGTGTGCTTGTTTATGTACAGTCATTTATATATATTAGTTCTATAGATTAAGATATATAATACTTCACATATTATTTCGTTATATCATATAGTTAATCTATAATATGATTATTTTTGTTACACATATTATTAGGATTAATCATAATATGAGTAGCAAATTGGTAATTTTCAAGAAGTGATTTAAAAAATCAACAAAGACAATTAATAATTGTTTTAAAAAGTATCACAATATTAATTTTTCTTTAGAAAAGAAATAATATTTATTTATTAATCTGTAAATCAAAATTGGATAAATAAGCAGTAGTGAGGTGATTTTCGGATTGCAATATATTCAAATCAAAATGTATCGGTTTTCTACATTCTATTTATTAATGAAAATATTTATACATAATACGTTTTCCTTTTGTATATGTATTATTAATACATAACTACATAAAGAATTAAATGTTTCAATTGTTGATTTTAATTTGTACTAATATAGATAAATGAAAGTATAAAAAGAGCCATAGACAGTACTGATTCGGTTTAATTGGGCATCTTTAGTAGTCTGCGCTATTTGAATTATGCTGTTAAAATACAATAGACACAGATTAGGTAGTATATGTGAGCGAAGTAGCTTTCTTTTACTCTCTTTGTATTTACCAGCTCAGTATACGGGAGCCAAAGGCCATCTATACTGATAATGTGCTCAGCAAGCCAAAACTATTGATCTAACGGAAATTGGGAGCAATATAGCTCCAAGGAACATTCCAGAAGACGAAGGGCTACTGGAGCGATCTAAATAATTCAAACCAGTACTGTCTAGACTTTCTCACACTGCTGGTAAATTAAATAATATTAATTGTTTGAAACTAAAAACTGTTAATAGTTCTATTGCTCCCTTATTATGTGAAACAGTATAGTATATACGCATTGTCTAACTTTGTAATATAACGCACGACATTCACCTGCAAATAATCGTAACATTTCTGAGACATGGATCGATTCTCCAAGTCAAAGACCCCCTCGAAAGCTATGCGAATGGACTGCCCCAGAGGTGCCAGTAAAATCCATGTGCACAGCTGCGTAGCGTCGTATAGGCCGTTGTTATCGAGATCGATGGACCCAATTATACCGCCAGATTGCGTGACATTAATGGTGCCACCACATCCCATCGCCTCGGCTGGTGATAGGAGATAAAAACTTATCAAAGACTTAATGAGTGAATACTAAAATACTAAAATAATTTCACATGCATAGTTTGTATAAAATCCCGATTTCACGAATGTTTAGATATTGTATAACAATAATGTTTTAAATCTTTTAGCTACAATTAAGTAAATAACCAATACCAAAACCTACAAAATGCCTTTCTTATAATAAATATGTCGAAGTAAAATATTTGAAGTGCCTTTGTTTAGTTATTATTCTCAAATTCTAAGTTTCAAACGCATATTTTTAACCCCCGCCCCTTCTACCGAAACAAAATAAAATACATAAATGATTACATAATAATAAGTGAGTACCTACTAAAACATTAAAACATTGCCAAATTAATTTATAAAATCTAATCTTTAAATGGAATAATAATAAATGGCAGTACCTCGTCAATAGTACGTAAGTATTTTAAAGTATAATAATAAAATATATACTTAGTTATGTTTACGTAAACACTGGAATCTAGTCAATCGATAATAATTTCTGCCTTTAAATCGAAGATAGAAAATTGGAACCCTTGTACGAACGCCTGGTTTAAACAAATTATTTTGAGCTGCATACATGTCATACTTATTGATTGATTGAGTATAGTTTAACTTTATGTGCCTATTCATTAAATTGATATACTCCGGTAAAGCATGAATGTTCTTTCCTTATACTGTCATTTATGTGCATAGATATCGGAATTTGTTTCCCAATAGTTTTGGTCTTGATTTCACTTAGTTTTTGTGAATTTTCGTAGTATACGTTATTAATGTTAATATAGACTCATGTTTTTCTCTAATATTTACTTAATATGTTTGTACAAAGCCCTTTTTAACAAAGTAACATCGAAGTCGTCGCTCACATGGGGTTGTTAGGTATTTGGCCATGAATCCCGTGTGTATGCCAAGATCATAATCACTGACAAAGTTGACGGTAACATTACGCGTTTTAGACAGAAAAATGTTGACTCCATCCATTTGACCGCATATCCTCTTGCCAATCCTCGCCGATTCGTTGATAAAGTTGCCCTCATAGAGGCTCAAATGGTCGAAGTGGCAGCCTTCATTAGGTTCAATATCAATTCTACCGAAACTGAACGTAATAAATGATATACAAGAATATACAAGGCACAACATATTCATTCAATGATGCAACAATAACTCTTGCCATAGGATAGATAAAAATAAGATCTAGATTATTCTATGATATTTTGTGCCTAAATTTTGTAAAATGTTTAATGGAATTTTGTTTTATTTGAAAGATTTGTGATGTAGTATCTCAATCTGATATTATAGTGCGGATTTTATCAATCAACCATTGGAGGGGAAACTAGTTTAAACTTGCTACATTTTAATAATATCTTAAAAACGTATTTTTATTGTATATTCCAGTATATTAAAAACTAAATATTATATATATACAACTTGCAACATGAAATATGTATTGAAAGATATTTTGTAAAGATTAAACTTGTATAATATAATACAACTATCTAGTCTTTATAACTTTAGAACTCTAAATAAGTTTAATTGATTGATATAAAAAATGTTGAGACATATATTGCAAATGTAAATAAATAAATTTAATTATTTAACAATATTATATGATAATATAGAGTATACAATAGAGATTGAATAACTAAATAACTAAATTGTTCATCTATTTCCATGGGGTATACTATTCCATTATTTGAAAATCGATACCTGCCTTTTTGAGTAAACTATGATTTAGAAAAATCAAAATAATATTAATAGTAAGATCATATTTATGTAGGGAAATTGAGCTATTATTAAAATAAACAACTATTCTTGGGAAAGCAACATTATTTTTATTTCTAAAATACACTTATTCAATTAAAACTAATTTAATCACGAAGCGATAGTAAAAAAAAAACTTGAATAATTTCCCAAATATGACAATTTATAGGTACGTGATATGAATGATGCGATTCTCCGGCGCAGATATGTGCCAAGTGCAGTTTGCATCGTGATGATAAGGTCCCGGGTACTGCGGAGTTGAAAAGAGGGTGCTACTATACGTGAGGTAACCACCGCATTCTGCAAAATAAATATCGAGTGAAAATAACTATAGCTACCTACTATAAATGCATCCCATACACAAGCTGAGCAAACTCCCCCAGGATCTAGAGGCATTAAAAGAACGACGAATCAGCTAACGTCACATTAATATTCACATATCAAGCTACCAGAGGAAGCTTTAAAAATGTATTTAAAGGCATGTTTCAACAATCAACAAATATGTCTCAAATAACAATATTGAGCGGATTAAAATTACAAGTTAAATTGGGCTTCCTTTTTATAGGCTTATTGACATGGATTTATATTAACACTTTGTGCGTCAATAAACTCAATATTATGCTTGATTTATAGTACTGTTGATCATAAGATTATTCTGATAATATATCTTGCGACGTTTCAGTAGCCAAGTATTGTTCAACTGTATGCATTCCATTTGATTTGTACAATTTTTTTCGATAATCAAAGCAGATAGCTCCCAAAACGTTATTAACTAGACATTATGGATTTGGATAACAATTTCCTTCCTGTTTGTCTTCTATCTCATTTCTAAGATTAACATTGTACCAAATATTGTTTTCATAAAAAAATAGTAATTTCTCTAAATAGTTTAAGCATCGATTCTTTATTATTTATCTAGAATATTTGATCTCCTCTACATCAATTAGTTTCTCTAAATTCTCTCTATTGTTTGACTTGTCTACATTAACAGTGGTGGGACTGAGATCTCTTTGTTGGCTGGAATATTTGCAGCAGTAACCTTTAGAACGGCGAGGCACGATTTCGATACAACTAAAGCCTTTATTGTGTGTGGAGAGAGACTAGTTCTTTTCTTGGATACAATGCACGGAAGCACACTAAAGGTTCGTTCAACTTCCGCATTGCCATGTGACAAAATGGCAACGGCACGTGCTACCTTGACAAGGAGAGGAGTTGTTTTCCTTTTCAACAGAATTCCAGAACTCAAGAAGACCCTTTCCTTGCAGGTCGTCAATAGAAAGCTGGTGAAGACGAATTTCCCCTTCCAGTTTACTGAGTTTCTCCTTTTCAACGATACCTGGTTCCAAGACAATTATTTTTACCCACTTATCAAAATTAGGCGATTTCTGATGATCTGGCGAAAGCATTTTGCAGGCACCAAGGAATTTGTGATCAAATGGAAGGGAAGTTTGCAGTTTCCGCGTACCAGCAATGAAAAACTTGCGCACAGAAGACAATGCCCCTGTTTGAGCAGTACAAATACTGTCATATGTACAAATATTGATTCAAAATATACTAGACTTAAATAACAACTTTCTTATCTGTTAAAAATTAATTGACAATTGTTATGTATATTGTGAACCGAAGTGTCACTCGATTCTGAAGGAAATAAAAATATAAGGGAATAAAAACAGTTAAAATGAGATATGTGAGTAATATACGTGTATATAAAACACATTTTATAAATTAACACAATGCTAAAATTAGAGCCAGAATGCTATTAATCGGGCATTCGGGCTAACTTTTTCAAATTCGGGCAATTACCGAAATTCGGGCCTTAGTCCCACCACTGCATTAAGCATAAGTCAGCTTTTGATTAAAAAGCATACAAAGTCCGCCAAAGATGATGGGGTAATTGATGGGGCCTATTCACACAAAAGGCGTAAGGCGCGACGTGACGCGTCAACAGAAATGATGGAGTAATTTACATAGAAAGAGTGCAGTATACCGCTGACAACCCCTAAGATTTAATATTCAAGCTTTCTGACACGCTACACAACATCGCATAGCTACTGAATGAATAAGTCTTAAGATGAGCGAAAGTTAATGGTGTCAATTTACATTTTAAAAAAGTGAGAAAAAGTTTTCTCTCTCTTCTCGTCAAGCCTTTATATGGGTGATGTACCTACATTTATTGCATTAATTTTCAAACAGTAAATACTACTCGATCTAAGCATAATATTGTTACACGAGACATTATTAAGATCCCCAACAGTATATTTTTTAAGGATTTTGAAAATAAATGTCACTTTTCGATAGCTAGTCGAAAAACCAAGATAATTGGAGCGCGGAGATATTTCCTATCTCCTTAATGGATAGAAAATGGATTTTCACCAATTTGGTATTCCGATATGTAGATATACAATATCAATGTACACACCCCTTATTTTGTAGTGAAGGAGGAATCCGGAGCTCTGACGATAACTGTCCGTGATGAAGCGGATCGTGATGGGGCCCAGATGACTGATCTGCGGCGGCTTGACACAGTAGACCCGCGACTGTGTGATGTGGTCCATGTTCCGAGGGTCGTGTAGGCCCACCTCCACATAGTCATACTTACATTCTCCCACCTGATTCTCGAGAGACAACTTGGCGAACTTGATGATTGTCATGTGCTTTGGCTTACCCTGTATCAGGTAGGTGCAGTTGAGGTTGGGGTCGTATTCCCGCGGGTAGTTGGGCGACGCGACCATGTACTCATTCGAGAGGTATCGTCCACCACACACTGTTGATACGGGGAGGAAGGGGTGGATGGAGGCGGAGAACAAGAGCAAACTGTACTACTTGCTTTTGACTTGAATACAAGAAACAAATATACACAATCGTGAACGGTTTCCAATGGTTCAATCAAGTCTCGATTCACGTACAATATACATTTATAATTGTGTTTTTTTATCATTTTATGGATGGGTAATTGCTTTCTGTCTTCATCCCTACTTCTTCATTTGAATGGTAATATTGAAAAAAGTAGTCAAATATTCATCTTTTTCAACGCTGCATTTTGATATTTTATTTAAAATTGAGTTAAAAATAATGTCCAGTTGAATAAAACAGCCGACATCGACTTCGGATCATATTATTACATTTTCACAAAGTATGATCTGTATTATCTAATAATTAACACGCTTCCATTTTATATGGATATATTTTTGGCTTTTTGCAAATTCTTATTTATTAATTGTCAATTTTTAATTTAAAATCAACTAGGCAAAAATATATAGAAGTGTATCAGTATGTGATTCGACACAAAATAATACAAAAAATACGAAACTGCATAAAATTACTACAAGATATCAAGTTTCATATTTTAAATGTTAAATAATAACATTTTAATATTCATTTATTTTCAATCTTGCATTCTTTTAAAACGAACCATTCAAATAAATAATTAAAATTAACAACGCCATTTTATTGAATCTGTTTTATAGAAAACTTTTACTCTTATATGCTTACATGGTATAATGATACGATATTATTTTGTGAAATATTAATACACACATTAAAAACTTTCTTTGTGTATATCAATAAACGTAAATATATATTACGTACGACATGAATTATAATTATCTGTAAACTTATCATTTTGTTTTCAAATTATAATAATGACTGTATTTTCAATAATGCACAAACATAAAATTCAAAATTGCATACGGAAGAGTATTTTGCCCTTTTTGCCTAATTTTTAAAATCTAAATCGCTTGCACAGTAATAATACTAATGCAGCTACTAAAGGTGTGTGCAATATTAGAACCAGATTTTCAAAATAAAACGAATTTCACTGGCTATCGAGATTCAATTCAGTCTAACGCTGTGGAAGTCTAATCAGGCCTGATAATCATTCTTTCCCTACCTCGCAGGACACGCCCGTGACACTCACCTTGTTTCCATGTAGCACTAAAACCATCCAGTGCAGTCGTGGCATCCGAGATAAAGTTGACAGTCATCATGTTCAACGAAGAGGTGATTTCCCCAACAGGGACTGTCGATCCGCAGAGGTTCTTCAGCACCAGGGAAGTGTTGCTGTCGTGAATCGAGAGGAGGTCAGGCCCGGAGCAATTGGCGTTGTTGTTGGCGACCCCAAAGGGCTGGAGGATTTTGAGCTTCACCTGAAATCCGGAACGGGCGATGAGGCTCCAGCGGCAGTGCTGGTTGGCTGGGTAGTGGCGGGGATAGTTGGCGGTCTGGAAGGATCCATTTTGGTGCTGTATTCCACCGCAGGCTGAAAGGGGAGAGAATACTGAGGGAGTCTTATAATATTGAGTTAATTTCTCTAATTCAAACTAAAATTAGAATTCTGGTAATTATTCTGACAACGTTCTCCGAAGGTAACATGAAATGACTAAAAACTATTCTAATGAAATACAAATTAAATATAAGACTTAAGCTCCAATGTTAATCGTAAAGATTAGGATCGTAGGATAAGGCAAATAATATTATTATAAAAGTTAATTTTTTAAACAATTGAATAGGTTTAAAATCATTCCTGATTGTTATCATTACAGCAAGTCCTCTGAACATCTTGCTGTAAGTGAGAAAGTAAATGGCATATCAAAACTGGATATTTATTCTAAAAATTCAATAAAAGCACGCTCATTATGGGTGAAAGAATATAATTTTAATAATAAATAATTATAATTCTAACAACTGATCAACTATAATGACGGTGAGCTTGATAAGTCGAGAAATAATCCACCAGAAATAACAAGTTCTTCTTCCAATTATAGTTTAAATTCTCTGTCTCTTTTGATTTTTTCAGTAGAAATATACACTTATTTAAAGTATTGAATTTCATTTCATTTTGGATTAAGGCTCGAGAAGTTTGGAAATCTCCGTAAGTTTGTTATTATTACTTATGAAATCCCTGGGAGCCTTAGATTGTTACTCTAAGAAAATTGTAATTTAACTTAGATAACTTTTTATATCTATATTGGTCTTTAACCTGGCCACTTTATACTGGCCACCCCAGATAGCTACAACTTAAAGTGATCTAACTACAATTCCTTATCATCGTTTATTCTCCTCTTCTACCTCACTAATAATAGAACGTACAAGCATTGGCGAAACTGAATCGATAGTCCATCCGGAAACCGAGAGACATGACACTCGAATCTGTTTTGTACTCAATCCTAAAGACATTTCCTGTGGATGTGTAGAAATGCTGCTCGGTGATATTGCCGCACAACTTAGCCAGATGCGGCGAGGACAGATAGGGTCCCGCCCGAACACGGATGTAGTCATAGGCACATACGGGGTGGTTTTCCACATAAATGTAGGTGAAGTTGATGTGGATGACACTTCCTAAGGGCGCCTTCAGTAGCCAGACGCAAAAGATGTTGTGTTGGCCGCTTGGTGAGATAAGCGTACCCTCCTCTGTGCGTACACCACCGCAATCTACGAAAATGGGGATTAAGGAGTCATTCATAAGTAAGAATCGATGCACAAGCATTTTAGAGTAAAAATTGAAGTAAAATCAAGTTTAATTCAAATGCATAAGACATACCATAAGTACGGTTAGACACACTCTTGTTCATAAAAAAAAGTACGACTGGGTATATTAACGCATTTTAGAAATATTCTTTTAGAAATATGTTAATATACTTTTAAATATGCAGAAAACTAATAAACATTTTAAGAGGTTTATTATTATTATTAGACGTCATTATTTAAATATAGAAACATTCTGGCGCTCTCAATTTTGAAATGCAGTTTTAAAAAAGGTAGAAAAAAAGAAGGAAGCTATTAAAAATAATGGCAAAATTAGTTTTTCACACCACACGTGAAATAGGAAATTACAGATAACAAACCTGTAAATTATTCCATATATTTGATTTATTAATGAATAATATTTCTGCCTTAAATTATTATATGACTAACACTGACACTGTATAAGTCATCTCTATTTCAAACAAATCATAAAGAGGTATAAAATTGTTGTTGCTATTAAATATTTTCCTATTTTGTAGGTATGTATATATTATTAAAATTAATTTACTTTACAAAATTATAATTATAAGTATTTTTATAAATTATTTTTTAAATTAAAATTGTTCTAAAATGTATAGTATACTTCAATTTATTTAACAAGATCATAGTGTGAAAATATATTGTAATATATATTTTAGGTGTATTTTATTAGTATTCCATTTCTATTTTAATAATGTCACAACATAAAAGCAAGAAAATGCACCAACTTTCGTATTTGTAGTTTATCTTGAATCCTCTCTTTGTTTGACTCCCATCAGTATTGAAGATGATGTCCAGTTTATCAGACAGCAGCATCATGGGCCACATGTTGACCTCATCTTCATTTCCACAGAACTTTCCAATCTTCTCAGAGGAATCCACTCCGTCCAAAGTGCCTGGTTCGCAAATTAAAATTAATTAGAATGGAGTAACATTGACTTGTAGAGTATTAGATACCTACCTGAATTGAATTGTACTAAATAAACTATTCTATTCCTATTTTCAAAGAAATTAGAGATTCTTTAGTATTTACAATGAAAATAATTTCTAAGTGCTATTTATGATTTTGTTTATTACACATATAACATCATCATTAACTATTTATATTTCAAGAACAACCATCTGAAATGGAGGATATTTTCTGATCATTTAATTTCTGTTTTTAGCAAATTAATAACTACGCTTTGTGTATTATGTTAAAAATCATGTTATATTATAATAAAATAAAGACATTTTAGATAGGTCTATTAATATTTTATTACTGGTTTAGTTAAATTTAATAAATCTCATAATTTAACGTATTAGTGGACTTAAGGACTGTAGAAATGCGGTGATTACGTAATCATAGGCTAGCAACTAAAATTCATTATTTTATATCAAATATTGTGCGTACCTTAATGATTTTAAAATGCTTTTAGCAACAACTTATTTTTGTAAACCCTATTTCTCCTTTCACTGGCTGGACTTACTATGGCTGACAAAGGAGAGATAGTCGTGATAGCAGTACTTCTGCCTCTCCAGGTCCAGCACTTCTGCCTGCAGTACAAGTGTTCTATCGGTGTTGACAAGGTTTGTGAGAGTCCAAACACACAAAATAAAATTGGGATAAGTGCTGTTCTGGAGGTTGTCATCAAAATTGGGTGAAGTTATTACCCCCGAGTTGTTCGAATTCATCTCCAATAAGCCTCCACAATCTGAAATTAATAGTTACATACATTATTCGAGTCGTTGTAAAGACGACAGGCATATTATGATTAAAGATGTAAAAACATCCAAATTATTACAGATATATTATTGAAAAAATTTTAACTAGAATTTTAATTATTTTAAAATTACTTTTTGTTGCTGTACTTGTACAAAAAAATATATTTCAAAATTATTACTTTAGCGTTATTATTATAACGTTCTGTTTTACAATAGGGATGGTTGAAGTCAAATAATATTGCATTACAGCATCGAAAAAATAATAGTAATGGGGATAGAATTCTTGCATTTTGTAATACAAATAGTCATTGTCTTGAAAATGTGTGTTTCAAAAATAAATAGAAAAGTTCAAATACTGTATGGTTCAGTAAAAAAAACAGGAAATTCAAAAAGTATTCAAAACGTGAATTTTAAAATAACAATAATGTAATATGTCAATAATAATAACAATGATTTCTTGGAATTTACAACTGTTGTGTTTACTTGTTCTCATTTTGAACATTATTGACATATTATATTATTGTTATTTTAAAATACATCCTTTGAATACTTTTGGAATTTCCTGTTTTTTTAACTGAAAACCCTGTAGTTCAAATTAATTCGTAAAACTAGAAACAAGAAAATCAAATTTCCACCGAAATCTTTATAAAAAAGTTTTACGTATCACCTAAAGAAATAATATCAGCTACATTGAAGTACATGTGGGAACTGAGCTACTAAATTAACTAAGACATAATTTAGAGAAAAGCATGTGAAAGACAACGATATTATTCCAAAGCAGTATAAAACGGAGACCACGGGCATTTTTAAGAAAAATAGGATATCGTTGACTTAAAACTAAGAAAGTCGTACAGGGCATTAAAAAGTGATCCAACAATGAGTGATTATAAGTCTGGAGTAACACCGGAGTATAAGGTGTTAACTGAACTATGAAAGTAACTTCGGTTTTAGTGTTAAGTTTTCTCGGGTGTTACTCCAGATTTATACTTCAGACTAGTTTGCTTTGCAGCTAATATTAAGTTTACTCTGGTGTTACTCCGGAGTGAAGTGTACTCCAATCTATTCGATATTTCAGTCATTGAGCAAATTTGTTCGCAACTTGAAATCTCATTTTGGTTTACCCTCAGGGGCTAGGAACAATCTAAATGTTAAACACATAAAATAGTATTTTGAATTTAAAAATAGTTAAATTAAATGTTAAACTACATTGTAAGGTACTTTTTAGCTTCTAAATGACAGTTTTATCGTTGTAATACATCAATTAAGAATTTTTAGAAACGAACTAATATACTGTTCAGGGTAGAGTAGCACCCATGCTACTCAGGTGTTACTCGAGTGTTAACTTTCGGAAATAACTCGGTGTAAACTTTACTAAAAAACTTAATTTCAAATTGGTGTTAAAAAATCTCGCAGTTTCGGTTATGGAAGCACATGAGTAGCACTTACACTGGTGTTATCTAAACTTTAAACCATTCAATGAATCTATTAAACTGGAAGTCCCTTTTTATTTAACTTAGAGATAAATTAAGCAATCAGACTGTAGCACACAAACAGATAATGGAATAACATAGTAGAATAAATCTGCAAAGTGGAACTCACATGCAGGCTTATCAGAAGTATACGTGGCCTTGAATCCACGCCCAGCTGCTGGGCGATTGTGCCGACTCCGGTGAATCTGGATCGTCATTTGATTCCCATAGGAATCAAAGGTCTGTGGATTCTCCGAGGTTATTGTGCCGCAGAAGTAGCGAAGCATCTTAGTGTAGGCGCCTGCCCCGTGTCTCACCTGAAGTATGGAACCGAGGGGCGAATTATTTTACTCTTAACATAAACGTCAAATACGGTTTCATGCGACTTTGAATCTTACAAAACTATAACAGCAGATTAATTCAGTACGGTATCAAGAAATTATCAATTTTAAAATAAACAAAATTGATCTTAAATTAATATCTATAATACGAGTAACTACATTCGTTCAGATATATTGAGCGGATTATACTCATCAGTTTTACTGCAATGCATCTTAATTTCCTTTATTGTATCAATCAATAGCAAGCACTATAATATACTAAAATAACTATTAACTAGAATATATCATTAACATTTATATCAATATTGTCAATCAAATTGAGATCCGATTTATTTACAACCACTAAAATCATTCATTAAATTCAACAGCTAAATAAATGTTCAAAGAGTGGTTACTATTTTTTAAATGTATTAATTCTTTCTAGAAGGATACAATAATTGTGCTTCTAATAGACTTTTTGAGTGGTTTAAACTTTTTAAGCATGGGTGTATACATATCAACACGATTTTATACGAATAAATAAAAAACCATATTGAATACTGTAAGTGAATAAGTCGATGAACCACTTTAATTTTTTTTAGAAATAAAATAATTTAACTAAAATAACCGAGCTTTCAATACATCATAATCATGGTCAGATTTATTAAAAGAGCAACAATAAAATACTTACATACATCATTTAATAGAATTAAGAAGAAATTTAGCTGTACTGCTATTAACATTAAATTAGGAGAACTATCTTTATGACGATTAATAAAAGCAGCTTCAATAACACGTCTAGCTTTAACATTATTACATTTATATAAGATGGAAGATGAATTAAAATCGATAGAATGGTGATGAATGGTGGTGAATCAATCAATGATATCCATTCACCCTTCCATATTTATTCGCTGTTCTCATTACTTTTCTTTGATTGTCTTGCGTAATTTTATTGGAATAAATTTGAATTGAAAGTTATATTACAAATATTTAGTCTTAAAATATATGTACAATTTTTCTCACTCTTTATACATATATAAACAAAACGTTTCAACAACATTTCTATATATAGTAATAACTGGTAATTACTACAAGTATTCATTAAAATTAAGCTAATAAAAAGTGTCAATATTATATATAGTCTATTATTTACAACGGTATCCGTTGGAAATTTTTATATTGTTGTCTTTTGTAATATATAGCATTGGCTTAGGGATAAAATACAGACAATTCGGCAGAGTGTTTCTCTCTTTTGGCATAAAATACGTTTTCGAATACACCATATTAATATTTATTTCACAGAAAGTGTCAAATAAGGTTTTAATAATATCTCGAAAACTTATACAACGATTATACATCATTTCTGAATGTAAAAATACAATTAATATGTAATATGGAGCTCGAGAAATTATCGCTTTAAATGTTTCCAAAATAGTCTCACTGTGCTTGACTGTCAATTCAAAAATTTTAATCACACATCTACCTGCTCCGACTATTTCCCAACAAGTGACTGCAGTTTATAGTTTAAATCACGTTTAATCACACATCTACCTGCTCTGACTATTTCCCAACAAGTGACTGCAGTTTATAGTTTAAATACGTTCAAATAAACAAATTGCCAAAAGAAAATATACTTAAAGCCTATCTACACTACGCGGCGTAGGGCGTAAAAATCGATAAATAATATTTAAGCCATGTTTTCGATATTAACTGCCTCAAAAGGTTTAGCATTATTTAACTTTTTGACATGTCACGCTACATGCGTTCAGTGTCACGTATAAATAGGTCATTATTGAATAATCCATTGGCATCACAATCAAAAAAGATATTTATATATAGCAGCACTTACCACGAAGCATTCATCCGGCATATCAAAATCATCCACCACTAGTGTCACCTTTGAATTCAGTTCTGTTTCTATTATATACTTGCAACTCTGGACATTGTTATTAGTATTTGGATAATTAGGAGTTTGAATGGTACCACTGGATGTTGTACTATGGATGTAGCAGTCTGAAAAGATAACAAAAGATTGTATATACAAAAATTAAAAAATAGTAGGACTTTTATTACGTATTAAGTATTACTTTTATTACGTATTTTTAAACATCTCGGCTTATTACATCTCTTACATTTCTTTTATTATTAATAATTAATATTATATATTTATAAACTATAAATCACTCGTATGCTAATTAAAGTAGTGATTATTTTTTCCAGAATGCCAATAGAATCACGATCTATATTTTGCAACTTTCTTTCCTGCGCGTTATTTTTTATTGACTTTTACAGAACTATGCACGAAGATTAATTGATTTTTTTTCAGAAAAACATGGAGAAAATAAAACACTTAGAAATCAAGAAATATTATTTGTTTACAAATTGTAATAAAAAAATCATGTTTACCTCTGTTAATGATTCTTGATACACCATAGAAATTTGATAATCAATAATGTATCGATTACATGGTGCAAAATAAAAAATAATTAAGGTAATTAAACTTGATTTTAATTGTTTGCATTAAACTATAATATGTAGTATACTTTGGCATCTTTGAATGCTTTTTGACCTTATTAGTAATAAATTATCAACAAAAAACTAATATAAAAATCAAAGTTATAAAATTATTTAATCGTAACATAAACTAGAACGGGGTATATAAGAAACATACTTTATCAATATTTTAATATAATAATAAGTTATGAAAATATACTCCATTTCTAATTAACACAAATAAACAAACGATTTACAACAGTTAACCCGACTATTTGGAAATAATAAATTTCAAATATGCTGAAATCATTAAGATGTAAATGACATACCATCCTTCATTGTTTTGTATTTGAGGACAAAACTGGAATCGATGTTAGCAATGAATTTAACCAGCATTCGGTTCGTTTTGTAAACTTCTTCAAAGGCATACTTGTCAGAATTCTGGAAATGACACTTATTCCACAAAAGGGTTTCTGAAAAATAAAGATAATTAAATATCAAAAGAAAAAACGTTTGTATCTTATACGTTGCACATTGTTATATCATTAAGAAATAATTATTATTAGTTGCTTATTTTGATAGTATAATTTCTCTGTACTTCGATATAACTAAATCAATTCTAATTTTAATGGTATTTGGGCAAATTGCATTTGTTCTAACGCGTTATACTAATTTTGTGGGATCTATTTTGTGTTATATATATTGACTGAATATGAGTTTTGGGATCGTGGATTGATTTTTTAGCATTTGATGATAACATTGTTCGAATTTAAATATTACTTTTGAATAACATTTTATGAAATTATAATTATTTCGTTCAATGTTGAGCTAGCTAGAAAAGTTTACAAGTGTAATGAGGTAAAAAAGGATTAATATGATTTTTAAACAATTAACTAAAATTAAACAATTAAAAATATATTTGCAGCGGCAGAATTAGGGCACAGTCTATAAGTCATAGGTGACTGATTTTCTGATTCTTAAATATGATATTCTAGACTTCTTTAATTGGATTACTGACTTTCTTACTGACTTTCTTCAGTGGGAAAATTAATTATTGACATATTGAAAACTATACTTATTTTAATTGTAGGAGAGTCGGAGGAAGCTAATTTGAGATGTAATACTAATGAACATGTAACATTGAGTTATATAGCCACAGAGATTCATAAAACTGCAAAATATTGAATATTTATGGTTAAATATTTAACACAGTTAGATCGAAACATATTTGCGGACATATTAAAACCATAAAAGTTGTATTACAAACTGAAAAAAGGGTCACTCACGATTTCCATAGGACGGTGCGTCCCAAATGGAAAGGTTTGCCGCAGAACAGTTTAAGAATGTAGTCGTAAGTTCAACAGAGATATAATAGCCAAGCTGGGCCACAACCTCCCAGGTGCAGTTATGAGAGAGCCGACTCGTGGAAATTGACGGGCTCTTGAGTTCACCCGAGCTAGCCCGCAGTAGTCCGCCACAGGCACCTTCGAGATAAAGAGAAATCGATAGTTACTATGACAACAAGAGTGAAATAGGGATAAAAGCTTGTTGAGTAAATTACAAACACAATATCTTATTTAATTTGAATTTGAATTAATTGACAGATATAATATGAGACAGAAATGGTATTTTAAAGTCATAGACTTAAACTGACTTAAGTTAAGGAACATGTCCAAATTAAAACTAATTGTATAAATTAGAAAATTTTTTAATATTATGTAGAAAAATATTGCCAGACATTTATAAATGCATTATAACATGTTAAAGAGTAGTTATCTTCTTTTTTCAAACTATTTAGAGAATATTTTCAAATTGGAAAAGTTTTGAAATTCGGCTTTTTAATATATTATGGAAATATATGTATACATATAGAAACATCAACAACTTGTTTGAAATATATATTCAGAAATAGTAAGAAATAAAACACAGAAATAATTAATTAATTTGTTTTCTTCCGTTCATTTTTCCCTCCGAAATATTGATCTCTGATTGGCTGACTGATCTTATTCCGTTAGTGAAGATCTGTGATCCGTCTAGCATGCAATATTCACTTTATATACAGATTAAATCCCCCTTTTTTAAATACACAAAATGTTTAACCATAAAGTTACCAATAGCAACAGTAGCCTTGAATCCTCGGCCACTGACACTGCTGTCAGTAACGAAGCGCAGGAGCATAGTGTTTCCCAGGGATCTCAGAGTATAAGGCTGCATATAGTTGCAGAACCGCGCCAGTTTGGGGGATAGAAGAGTGCTTCCGTCGTGGATCTCAACAAAGTCGAATTTACACCTGTGCAAATGTAGAACGTTTTAACAAACACGTGTAAATCGCTTATAATAGAGTCAATGTACCTATTTATGTTGAGCACGCAAAGAAAAACTAAAACTAAAACGTAATGTATAGCTCGTATAAGAGTATAACACTTTTGATTCTTTGTTTTGAAATAATATCATCTTGATTTAAGTAACCAATATGCAATTTGAAAACTAAAATTCAAGAAATACCAATTGAAGAAAAATTACCCTTATAGTCTGGTAGACAAAGTACAAACTTTTACTGAATAACGTTTTTTAATTAGGTTCAAATATTATTTATATATCCAACTGCATAAAACTATCGGCTGATCAGATGTAAATTTTAATCCATTGACATAATACACTGTAAAATATATGAATATAATATAATATTATACACCTGTCAAATAATATAATTGAAAAGGTAAATGATACTTTGAATAGAAACATCAGCTCACCAACATAACTTTGATTTCTACTACCACCATATAATTGCAAAATGGTTTTAATGATACCAAAATTAAATCAATCGTTGCTATAGCCTAACTACACCCACTGATTATGTGCCTCGATATTAAAAGTCTTGGTGTCGAAATCGATCTGAATATTGTCGCCATGGGGCGCCACAACCAGCCAACTACAGTCGAGTGCATTGAGATGGAAGCTGGGGTATCCCGGCGAGACAATGTCCACGCTGGGGATGCCTGCGGCTAAGGTGACCACTCCGCCGCATTCGACCGGAGTCATGGCAAAGGACATCTTGAAGCCGGTTCCAATGAAGCCATTGGCAGAGAAGACTACCTGGACCTGGGCGGTGGTCGAGGTGACGTTGGCGCGAGTGAGAGAGGCCAAATCGTTTCCACAGTATGTGGCTCGACCGGGCCACTAAGGTGTTGAGGGGAAGGAAGGGGTAAATCGAAAGAAACTATAGTCTAGAAGCGGCAAATTAATGATAACTCGGGCGTGTATTGTTTGAGTGCGCGTATCAAAACCGTAGATAAAGAGTATTAAACGATATCTGAATCAATAGCGCGATACTCCACATAAATCAAAGAGTTTAATGTATAAAAAAATCAAAAATTGTACAATATATTCCAAGCACCTATTTACTTGAGACATTATCGATATCATAAAAATTACGCTTCTGAGAGGCAATGAAAGTCATTAATCGATAGCAAATCTGGATACCTAGATACTGTGAGTTCTAAGCGACACAATGAATGAACTTTCATATTTATAAAAAACAGCCGTTTGCCTTGTGTTACAGAGATTGACACTGGTCGGTGGCGTTCAGTAGGGTTCCAGTCTACATTGCTTTGGTGTAAACGATTTCATTAGAGCATTTTAGGGCTATTTATAGAGTAATGCGTTTAAATAGGAACATCTCACCAACATTTAAATAAATATTAGTTAAGATAATATAACCAAAATGTTAGTTCGAAAGCGTCTTTATTGACTTGTCTTTATTTTTATATGTCAATAGGAGATACATCCATTAACGGACGATTTGAATTAAAAATACGTTACAATTGTGATTGTAATAATGTTTTGCGTTGTGAGAAGCAGCCCATTAGACTAAATTAAAAATATCAAAGAAAAAATACGCAAATTTAATTAAGTGACTTTAATTAAAAACAATTGTAAAATGGTGTAATACGAAATTACTTATGATTTCCATGGAGCTATACAAAATAATAAGTCCACACTAACTTACATACAAATCGCCAAAATTGTATCCAAAATTGTAGTCTTCCCTAACAGCCAGTTTTGATAGACAGTTGCCACTAGAGTCTTTGGGCAGATCGATGGCCAGAAGTCTAATGTCCATGGTTCGACCTTGAGCAGTTCCCATTTGGAAGGTGCACTTACTATCGTTCAAGTATTGATTGGGATACATGGGACTCGTGATTACTGCACTTGTTCGCCCGAGTGTAGTCAATTTGATCAGCTGACTGCAGTCTGTTTAGAGACGAAAGTAGGTCATTGTGACGCTTCTCAAGGTCATTAACGTTTTTTAAACCTACTACATACCAATTTGAATTTATTGATATAGCCTCTATATTGTTTTATCGTATTTTTTTTAAAGGAACTATAGTTTTTGCTACTGATAATTATTTATTATTAATAATAGATCTAATTTAATGAATATGAACGATATGAAATTTTAAATAAATTTTCTGTCCCAAGTTACACGATAAATCAGTTTAGGTAATAAGAAAGGTAACCGCATAGTTTTACTATTTTCTATAAATAGTTTAGACTAAAAATAGTAACGTAAGTCAATTTGATGCTAATATTATCTCCACCACAATATCTAGAACAGAACTTGTTTGGATAAACAGGGAAAATATTAATAACTGCAATATTTTGTTATTTCCGTTATTATTACTTAAATTTGCATTTAGTTTGCATTCAGCATGTGCGTATACACACGCTTTATTTATTTATAAAACGGTATTATTTAGTCTTCACTCACCGAGGTAATATTTGAGTCGGAAACCACGGCCACTTTTGTAGCTGTCTGATTTAAAAAAGATCCGGAAAGGCATCCTACCCTCCGTAACGACTTTGTTGAAAACCGCAGATTCGTTCTTGTTATTGCAGTAGAGGTTGTCTGAAAGGTGTTATCACCATCCAAGCAAGACTGAGTCATTATTAATTGGATATTTTCTGGTAATGAAAACGTCTAGATGCTAAAGTAATGAAAGTATACTAAGTAAGTAAATCTAATGTTATATCGCAAATATCAATATGCTCAATTATCAATATTTAAAATACTAGAATACTGAGTTGATGCTTGTGCATTAGTGATGTACATCCACAGTGGATAATAACTCGATAATCAGGGACCACATTGAGATAATATAATATAGATAGACCCAGAGATACAGTTGTCCAATAAAATTAGAATGAAATATGCTCAGTTAGAATATTCATAATTTTTATTTAAAATAATATAGCAGCCAGATAAAAACGAATTTAAAAAGATACGAACTTCCCATTCGCTATGGCTTGTAAAAAACATTTGACATCTTAAAATAATCTATTTTCAAATTTTCACATATTTTCACATATTTCCAATACAGTAAAAGCCTAATACAAACCTAGCTATCTTTTTAATAGTAAAGAACTCTCACATATACAGATCATGACCTACAAATAAACACACCTTGGATTTTAACATAATCGCAGAGGCAGACGGAACAATACTCGATATCGACCATTTCCAATTCAACAATCACTCGGGATTGTGACCTTGACCCTCCAATGATTGTCCAATTACAGAGCAGATTGTTGGGATAAAAGGCCGGGTAATCGGGAGAAGTGATGTACTGCGGTTCCATGGTCGCTCGATGTGTCATATTGCACACTAAACAAAACGGATAGAATACAAAATGAAGACTTACTAAAACTGAGGACAGTTTTCTAACATAAATTATATGAATAATATTACAAGGAATACTAACTTAGCTGTATTAGTAATATTGTAATATATGACAACAAAACAAATATAAATATCGATTACACTATTAATATTTAAGTAATATTTCTATAAATATTTCAAAATTAGCTTAATATTATATATTGAAATTCATCGCTTCTATTTAAATGCTTCATTTATGTGTATTAAAACTAATATGTTAAATGAATAAATGATATAATATTCTTATCTATTTAAAAATTAGCGCAATATATACAGTGTATAAGTGTACCTCTCGATTTGAGAATACATTTAGCTTACTGCATGTACGATATGGACTGAATTTCGTCTCTTTCCAATATCAAAGCACTCGCGAATATCACGATACTATTAGATTCCTATTTTTGTCTCTGTTTCCAAAAATCAGAGCAGCAATCATTGGGAGAACTAGGCATAGTCTGCAGATAACAGCAGTCTGACTGACTATACGAAGAAATTCGCTTAAGGAATAATAGTATAGAAAAAGTATTTAAATTACTATTCAGAAAACTATTATTTAAAGTAAATAGGAAGTAAATAGTTATATCAAAATTTTCTATTCAGTCACGTTACTGTGTTTCACTGGCATGAAAATCTTATTGGATCAGCCGGAAAATGTCATGCGCAACACCTGAATTAATCTCTCGAAATGCCATTATAAATTGATGAATTATTATCGGCTAATCGTGTTGCTTCAACATGGTGAATTTAGTTCACCCGACAATAATAGTGATTTAAAAGTATTACAGCAACATTTTAAAATCGAAATTTAAAAAGCTAACGTTGTCATGACGTTGCTTGGTAGATAAGAAATTCGAGATTTGATGACCTTGCAAATAGCATTTGAGATAAATTTGTATATTAACCTTTATTTATAATGGACCATAATTAAATAAGGAAGTTATTCCACTCACAAAAGGAATCATTGCTAGGTGGCTGCACAAAGGTCCAAGTGAGATCGAAGCCTTTTCCCTGATAGAAGGATTCTGACTTGAACATGATGGTCATGAAATTGCCTGTAGATGTCACTGGCTCGGGCAGTGTGAACTCACAGTATCGACCCAGAAGGGGGGCGTCAGCGTCTCCGTCGCGGAACTGAAGAAAATAAGAAGACGCAATATGTGCTAATGACAGATCTGATCAAACTCATAAATACAAATAGTCAAGGCAGACTATCAGCAGCCATCTCAGTTCGACAATAAATACATGAAAAGGCTAGTTTTGAGGATTTTATTCGGATACAGATGCATAGCATTTAGCAACTTAGTTTGCGCAATACTATAATTTCGTACTAATATTCGAAAATGTTAAAGTATTCTTTTCATTTTTTTTCATTACACAAATGATTCTATTTCCTCTTCATTATGGGGTAAATCAAAATGAATTTATTTCTATTTAGAAGTAAATTTAAGCAGCATTACTAAACTGTACTTAAAATACGAAATAATCCTTTCAATTTAATATAAACGTTTCTTAGTATCTGTTAGAACTTTCCTCAGATTATATACATGTGTATTAGACAATTAAATGTATATGTTCGAAAGTTGAAATATATTAAGATAGATAATCAGTAGTGGGGTAGGTATTCTCAGGAATACATCAAACTTACCATAAGGTAGTTCTTCCTGCAAGCAGGATGCGGCAGATTGAGTCTGGTGACAGTAATTCTGATGTTGGTGTCAGCTGGCGCAGAGATAGTCCACTGGATATTCTGGTTTGGCTGGTAATACTGTCCATCCACACCAGGATAACTGATTCGGCCATTGGGGACGCCTGAATAGGCCCCACCGGACACTGGAAGGTAACAGAAGGGACTGATGAACACCTACTAACTTCAAGGGGAGTGATGTATGGGACAAGGCTCCTCCCAGATTTGCTTCTTTAAGGACCTTTTAAAAGCATTAACGAACTAAGGAGTCAAGCATATATTTAAACAAAACTTATATTACATGTCATTCGCATATAATAATAAGTTCACATAAGTATATCAGTCTGGCACAGTTTAATAACTTTTAATGAAAATTTAATCAATTTAAAAATATAATAAAATGGAATAGAATGGAATACGGAGTGAATTAGACTTGATAAACCAATTAAAATAAGGTTAGGTATATATGCAAAATGATTACAAATATAAGAATTTATACATATATTTATAAATATTATTAACAATTTTAGTCTACATCGATTAGCTTTAAATATTTCGTTTCGATGCTCCTATTTTAAATTAGCGATAAAAATCGTTTATTCCAAAAGTTTAATGACTCCTGAGAAAAAGAGCGTTCCTAATGATTCCACTTTTGGAAAACGCTCCATATCTGTGAACACTATAAAGTTGTCTATACGCGTATATTGCATTGTATTATACGACGTATGTAGGACGGACTCAGTTTGCACCACTATTATACTATTGTATTGAAATCTATATTGTAAACTTTAGACCGGCCATGTAAGGAGTAGATAATGTGATTCCCATTTCACTACAGATAACAACATGAACTCACCTTTCTTGTAAGTTATTCTAAATCGGTTGTTATGCGATACGGCCGAGTAGAAGCGGATCATCACCGGTCCCTCGACGACTGTGGCATTTCTGTTGGGCAGGCGGAAGGAGCAAAAGCGGCCCAACTTGCGTCCGGTAAAGTTCCGGCCACTCCAAACCTCCAGGTAATTGTACGTGCAGCTGGAGTCGCGTGTGTCGGTTGATATGTCCCTGAAGAGATAGACAGAAGAAGAACATACAGGGGTACATTGAAGCATAACATTGTTGTAGTTTTAGTAGTACAAAAACATTGGAAGAAAATGAAATGGAAAAAACAGGAAAGAAAGGAGTGCGCTTATTTAAGTTTAATTTATTCCATATTGTGGAAAATTGGTGTCAATAATAGATTTATTCTGTTATTATTAACTGCTAAGATTGAATTTAGTGCACTAGAATATATAGAAATGTAATATTAAAACTATAAATAAATTAAAATAAGTTAATATATAGTTAATTTTTTGGAGTTTTGATGTTCATTGTATAAATTTTACAACATATTTATTGATTCAGAATTTAAATAAATTTCCATTTTTAGAAATTAAATAATTAATATTACCAACATTGCAATGAGTTTTTTTTATTCACAAAGTTTTTATTCATTTATATTTGACAATTCTGAGAAGAAAAAAAATAAGAAAATATTCATTGTATATTTGAAATTAAAAACCATCACAGGATGCCAACTAATATTTTAAACCTCCTACAAGTAACACATTAAATATTACTTGTAAAAATTAACAACACGTTTTTGGTCAAAACTTACTGAAAATTGAGGTAGACTTTGGTCCCGGGAGCATTCTCAATGACATACTGACAGTCATAGTGACCAATGGCGTAGTTGGGATAGAGGGGGTTTGTGAACATTCCATCCACCGCTGTAAAGTCACCGCCGCACACTGGAAAAGGATGAGTCAAGAATAGTTTCCCTTTTTTGAACCATAAACCAGAGACATAATGGACTAGTGTATTCTGGGTTCCTACAATATATCTTACTTCTTCTCTCTACTATATCAAATTAATCTTAAGGCCGTACGAGGGGAGAGGGTGCGAAAGTATAGGGAGCCGTGAGTTGTGGGAGGCCCTGGAGTTAACAGTCACCTAGATAATTATCTATAGTTGTTACGACAAACAATAATTTTTCGCAAATTAAGTCTCAACCGTGAAAATTATACTCCTCTTCTCGGTTGAGACTCTTATCATTTTCGCGACAATGTCTTTGTTGTTATCTATAGTAGATAACCTGGGTGGCTGTTAGTTTTATAAATATTTAATGTGTTAAGATATCTCAGGTATTTCTTGCCATGTACTGGAAAGATTGCAAAAAATACCAAAACATGCGGACTGTGCTTGTCATTCGATCACCAACATCGTAACGGGCAGGATGGCATCTGAAAAGGTGAATGCTCACAAGGCCTTGGAGATTGGAAAAGAACAGATGAAGAAGTATGCGCCAGTTGGCCGGACGGCTTCCCTTCTGCGATAGGAAAGGAGGCTGTAACGATGGCCGTGTCGAGAAATTCCATACGTGTAGAAAGTATCGAAGTGTGTGATGCTACCCTGATATATTCACGTGCACTGGGATTGCATTCAACTAGGCAAATCAACGTCAGTGACATTTTAAAGCACGAACTTGCTCCAATGCCTACTGCTATGTTCGACGCGAGAGGAGACATGAGGATAGCTAAAGCCAAGCAACGATAAAAAAACAACTGAAGGTAGAGATATCTGCCCGATTAGCTCCAGCAGAAGAAGCAACTGTTGTTGAAGGCAGTGCAATTCTATGGGTTGTGCACTGGCCAAACAAAAGAACCGTACAGAATTATGTGAACAATGTCACCAGCTACATACTTGGGAATGCTAGACACTCAGATGTATAACTGGTATTCGACAGATACCATGAGTACAGCATCAAGAGTGGAACGAGATTGTTCAGAGCTTATCAGCATGCTACCCGACGGCACAGACTGAGTCTGACAACGCCCCTTCCACCACAGAAGGTTGCCTTAACTGTAACAGACAACAAGGTACAACTGATGGAACTAATTTGTCAGCATCTTACTGCCGTGACACAGGAGACAGCCATGGATCACAAATTAGTCATCACTGGAAAAGAAAACACTCCCGGTGAAACGTATAAAGGAGAGCTGCGTACGCTTGATGACTTGCAAACTACACTGACATGAAGAAGCTGATGTTATAATGGTCCAACAAGTCGCAAAGGTTACCAAGGAAGGAGGAACCAAGAGCATTCGAGTCATGAGTGATGATACCGATGTTTTCATATTTCTAATGACTTCTTCTAGAGGCTTGAACTGGAATGTTCGCTGATCATGGAGATCACAGGATCACAGAGGACATTAATTGACATTGGTGCGTGTGGAAAGGCACAAGGCCATCACTCCAGAACTACCTGGAGCACATGCACTGACAAGGTGTGACACAGTAGCACAGTGCTTCGGTATCGGTAAAGCAACTGCAATGAAAATTCTGAAGAGTGGCCATTCCCTTCAGAGCCTCGATGAAATTCACGTCAGCATGAAGGGCATAATGACCAGAGCCACAGGATTTATGGCTACATGCTAGGGAAGCACTAAGAGCAACAGTATGTCTGACGGGCACGTTGATGTATGGTCAAGAAAAATGGCTAAAGGAAAAGTTACAGCAACTCCTGCACTGGAAAATCTCCCACTGACACACAACAGAGGCTTTTGAGATGAATGTGCGAAGAACACACATTCAAAAACAGAAATATGGAAATCCGCATGTGAAGCAGAACCGCGGACTAGTGCGGATGATGACGGAACTGGTTATGTCGAGTAAGATTCTCTCCGCATATATACATTTAACTTGACCTATGTAATACACTACATTTTATGAATGACTGTTGTTATGTGTAATATAAATATACTGTAATAATTATAAAAATTGTAATATTAATTACACTATTTTACATAAAAATTAGTCACATTTCTAATATTTCTTGAAAATGACTGATATGTTAACCTAAGAGTAATGTAAATGTTTTCAGCATATTCCCTGACTTTGAAAACATGGGTCTAGACACCTTGTTTAAGTAAATAGGACAAGTACTTACAGAGATATGAAGGATATTAGTTATATTACTAATGGCGGCTGCTAATTAGCATAAAAATTAATTTTATGAAAATTGCCCAAACATGTCAGGGCGACACCCTTGCTAATCTTGATCAGAAGGGTCCAAATGTCGAGAAATAGCAAAAATATGTAATGCAGACACAATTGCACGGTACTGCCTTCTGGTGCCAAAACAATAGCTTTTAATAAAACCCCTAAATAATATGCCATAGCTAATGCATAAAATAGTGTTATTTGTACAATATACCACTTATAAAATATCGTCAGTAGTAGATATAATCTACACGTTTATAATTGTTATTTTGTAAAAATTATAAATACCAATTGGCTCTTTTTTAAATAAAATTTCAAATATCAATAACTCAAAAAATATTTTGAATATAAAAGAAAGATATAGCATTTATGTATACAAAAATGCAAATATTTAATCGGAACCCTTTAAAAGTATCCCTTTAACACTGAATGTAAGTCAATTGAGGCAATATATATTAGGTTACTAGTCTATATTATAGAATACTCGTGTTTGCTTTAATTGTAATTCAAGTTACAGAATCCAGCATAATATACATACCAGTTGATGCTATGCCATAGAAGGCCCTAAATTTTGGGACTGGATTGTATCTGGCGTAACGCTTGCCCGTGCTATAGCGGATAAAGAGAGTTCCCGACTGAGACACGGTCGGCTCAGTAGTTCTATTTCCACAGAAGCTCTTCACGAGTGAGTCATCTCCCATGTCGCCGTCATAGATAGCCAAGTAGTTGCTGTCGTTGTTAATTGAGCAATTGCCCAATCGGTAGGGAATGTTGTAGTTGTCCATGTAAAAGACTACTTTTGCCCAATCTGTTTGACGAGAAAGAAATTAAGTAACATAGTCGTCGAAAAATAAAATAAAAGATATATATATAGCTTATAAAATTCAATTGGATAGAAATACTTTAGATCGTATATATGTATATCATAAATTTATACATAACAAGTTTTCATTTTGCTTGTTTAAAACAACTGATTTTACAACTGCCACAACTAAGTCTTCACCATACTAATATTTATTCGCATACATTTAGTAAATATTCATGAAAATATAGTATAACATTACAAATTGGATATACCAATAATATACAATGTTTTTGTATTGTAGCCCATTTTGCATGAATCTACTAAATTCATATATATTAAAGGCTAAAATGATAAGTTTTACTATTCCTTACCCGGTGCCGGCATCTGAACCATAATTTTCCAGGTACATACTGTTTTAGGAACCGGCTTGTTGCCGTAGTCTGGAGACGTGATCACTTGTCGGCTATTAGTTGCTTTGATAACTCCTCCACAACCTTATTGAGGGACAAATAAGACAGAAACAAGACATTTTCAAGAAGAAAAATGACATAGCTATACGTATATATGTGTGTAGTTACGCTGGTTTATGCTGGTTTTGGTTGCGTATAGTTCCTTCATTGTGCTGCCGCTCGGTTTATGCAACCGGTTTATGCTGCCATGCTGTTTACACAGTTAAACAAAGCCAATTTCGGTATTTTAAAAGTCATACCAGTTATGTATAATATATTTAGATAAAATCGTTTTAATCTTTATTAATAAAATACTCATAATTATTAAAATATTTTTGTTACATTTTTAATTTATATATCGTTAACAATTTTGTTTACTACTTATAGTAATATTAGTTAACCCAGAGCAGCATAAACCAGAATAACCAGCATAACCAGCGCATATTACATTTCCGTGGACTAATTATAAAGTTTAGCATACAAGTTTGAAAATAAACATAAAAGAACTACAGCTTTTAAGCGTTTTTAAATGTTAGTTACCATATGAATAAAATGTAATGTGAGCCATTTTAAACACTTTATTTTATGATATTGTAAAACACTAGATTCTCATGCATAAAGATTAATATTATTTTTCATAATTATATCCCTTTAGCTATACCTATTGTATTTTAGTTCTTTTTTAAATTTAGCTAACCTGCTTTTTGTAAGGATATATACTATGTATATATATTCTTTCAGTTAGTATAAATTCGATATTTAATTTCTTACTATTTGAAGGAATACTGATTTTTCATTGAATTTTTTCACGAATAATTGAAATGCAGATACAACTATATACAATCAATATATTATGTACATTTATTGCTTTTTGTGAAACTACTTTTGACTCTATTTATTATTTTGTTGGCCCTTTGAAATTACAAACAATTATAACTTTATATAATATATATATATACATTGATTAGTATATTCTGTAGATATTTAATTAAGAATTGCTTGTCTATAACTAAAGTATAGTACCGCAATTTATCGACAACGGCTCAATCGTAGAATTTCTTATTTACTCTTATATTCAATCAATTCTACATAATATAATAAATAATAACTAAAACTTTGTTATTTGAAAACTTAATAACGTTTCAGCTGGTGCACACAAATATTCATTACAGAATCTAGCCTGCTATGGAGTATCATTAATTGTATATGTTGAAATTATTTTAATCAATTTCAGAAAATATGGATTTTTTAATTAAATAAGTACATCTTCATATTGTACCAATTAGTGTTGCCCTACAGTGCTGCTCTAAAGCCTACTTGATTGCATAATACCTTACGACTACAACAGAGGTACCAGATATCAATATTTAGCGTTTTACCTTCAAAGAATTCTGCTTTAAAACCTTTATGAGCCACACTTGCGTCTGATTCGAACACGACAACCATCTTATTGCTCATTTGAGTGAATATTCGCTCAGTAATATTGGTTTCTTGACAGATTCTCATTCCGGGACTATCTTCAGTTTCCAAAATCTAAAATTAGTTAAATAAAGAAATAGACCTTAAGAATACCGAAAAATAGTTGTAAATCTTTATTAATATACATATATAATCATCTTTTAGAAATAAACTTTAAAAATAATACGTTAAGTAACCAATACAATTTGAATATCTCTCATATTGGATTAGCAAGATATTATAAGGATGAACTTATTTTCCTTGCAAATTAACAGAAATTATAATATTGCCTATTAAGTGATACGTATATTTAACTAAATTAAATCAATTTATGATTTATTTAAATTAAACGCTTAGGGCTATGTACAATACAAGGAAAACAATAATTAATTAACAATCTCAATTTTGTCATTTATACTTTATATACTTAATTATTTTTTAAATGACATTCAAAGGCACGAAATGTTATTAATTGACGTTAATTTAGCTGAGGATATTCAGCATGGCAAAATCAGTCGCTTAATATTTCTCTAAAGAGCTTATTATTACTAATATATTGAAATAATCTATAATTATTTACAGCTAGGCCTTTCTCCTGCATTGATCAAAGTTATTTGTAGAATCACAATTAACTTCAAATACGTATAAAAATATAATTCAATAGTAATAAGTTGGAACTGCAGTCGTTGAGGAATAACTTACCCTGATTTTGTCGATACAACTGCTCTCAAGTTTGAGGTCCATAAATCGAAGCTGCACATAGGAACCTCTTCGGGCCTGGATTGTGTAGAAGGCTCGGGCAAAGTGCGGATAGTTGGCGGGGTAGTCGGGGGATTTGATGATGCCCGTTGGCATGTGGTATGTTTTGTTCATAGCTAAAAGGAAGTGCAATGTTTGCAGTAATACTAAATGATATATTTTATATACATTTTATATACTAGTAGAAGTATTATAGTGTAAAATGTATTCTAGTTCAATAATTTATATACCCATGGCAATTTTATAAAAATGAGATCACCTTACAGTAATATAAGATATATCCATGATGCATTTACAAATAAGTATTTTATGAAAGCAATATTGTTTTTCTATAGATATATTTTTATTTTCGTGTTATTTTATATATTATAAATTAAAACAAGTAACAATATTATCTGCTATAAATCATTCTAAAATATACCAATTTTCAATAAGTTATTCTCTTTCCTATTTTCTTAAACTGGAAGTGGTTAGAATTTCATTCCTTCACAGGTTGTTATCTTTGGCAGAACCAAGTAACAAATAAAACAATTAATGAGGTAAAATAAAAACAAGAAGAGAATGTTTCCGGTATTTTGACACAAAATGAGGAAAGTAAATTGAAAGTTGTATTAATTGGAAAGATTGAAGGGCAAAGAAGCGGAGGCAAACCATGATATGGACCTAATAGGACACTCAAAGGAAATGGATGATAAAACAAACACTGCATAGAAAACATTTGCATTTATATAATATGTACAATACATAAGAAAGACTATCATTAACATAATTTTAAAAAGTTTAAATTCTACCTGAAGAAAAAATCTTTTCTCGAAACACTATCAAGATAATAACGTTAATATTTTCTAGCGATTCTGTCAGTAAATTTTGTTTATCAATAGCCGGATAACCAAGATATAGCAAGATTAATGCAACTAGTAGTAAATATTTGAATCTAGATAATGTATAGAAAGTGGCTTTTTGTTTTTGTTTTTAATGTTTTCGTGGTCCGCACATTTCCCAATAAGGATCGTCGATCTAGACACATTCATGGCAGTTACTCACTTGCATTGACGAATTCATAAGTGGCATTGAAACCGCCGGCCGTGTGAGACACGTCGGATCTGAAGACAATCGTCACTGTCGGCTCATCTGACGTGAACCGGTAAGCCGCATCTCCAGGATTGATGTTCTTACAGAACTTGACGTTCTCCTTTCTCCCCATGTAGGTTCGCCCGTTGTAGATTCTCACGTTGTCATAGGAGCAACGATGGTGGAACTCCATGTCGAAAGTCCAGAAAGTGATGTGAACGAGCTTGTCAGCTGGAGCCACTATCTGCCAAATACAGACTTTTCTCTTGTCATAGTTCTGCGGATAGTTGGGCGTCTGAAAGCTCCCAGTTTCCGCCTTGAACTCCTTTACGCAACCTGACCAGATTCGAAAACGCACGAGCTAACAATTGTTCAAAAGTGGTATTTCATCAAATTAATCTTATTAGTTAATTAGTTTAGTCATTAGCAGTGATGAGTAGTCAACAAATTAGTTTTATATATAATTATATTACACAAAAATGTGCGTAAATAAAGTCTATATTATGTAATAAAATGCCTCACATATAAATTGGCATTATATATATATAGTTGTCGTTGAGTTATCACAATTGTATCATTATTATTTATGCATATATTATTATGTAGTTTATGGAGGTTTCTTATTACCAGTGACATTTAAAAAGCTTTTACAATTATTAATTCAGGAATTGATTCAAATTCTTTTCAATAAATGAACGGGTTAAGATTTGTTTTACTATGCTGATACCCTTTTAAAATATGAATACAACCATTTAACTATGATGAGGAGGGTTAATGTAAAGAAAGTTTTTTTGATTTTCGTATTTGTATTCGTTTATATATTAATTGTAATTAACTTACATTACTGCCAATATTCGAGTTTGTATACATAATGCATATTCAAAATATAATTCTAAAATAAATTTATAAAACATACATTTTAGAACTTTAGCCAAATTCAAAACGTCTCTTTAAATTATATCTAAACTTGAAAAAATTAGCCAAGTTGTTTGTTTTGAAACTTTAATATACACTTTATTATACTTTAATAGAATTAATATTACAATAACCTTAAAATATTCCACAGAGCAGTGATATTCTGTTCACAAAATACAGAGTAAATATTAAATTATTTTTGTGTATGTATTTTGTACGTGACCCCCAATAAGTTTATGACAATGATGAAAATATTTCTCATTACTAAACCTCATTTTGTAAATTTTTACGTCAGGGGGTTAAACGCTTTCATTATTTAATTCAAAATGAACAAACAAATGCTTATGAATACCGTATTCCCTCTCTAATAGAAGCTGGGGGATTTATGTATGAATAGGTAGGTTTTTTCCATTCAATATACTTACCTACATTTAATTGTTTGTTTCAACATCTGTGCGACAAGCAAATTTCGAATAAAACGAAATTTAATTCTTATATAAATATATTATTTTTTACAAAATAAAAATTTATTAAAACTTAATATACATAAAATTAAATTTTTTGAATTTACTACTTATATAATTATAAGTAGTACATTTTTCCAAGAAGAATTATATATATTAATATAATTCCTCGCTTATAATAATATATTATTGAACTTATCGAAATAGCACAAATAATTACCCTGTACTTTGAAGTCGAGTCTAAAGCCCTTGTATATCCCCGTTCGTTGTTTATTGTAGCCTCGTCTTGAGTTAAAAGTCAATATGACGTTCGATTTAACGGAGAAAACACTGCTCCTCGGCTGGTTTCCGCAAGATCTCGGCAAAACTTTCCCATTCAACGTCTAAATGTGTCAGTATTACCACATTATTATTAATTAATATGTAGCTAAGTGTTTGTATTTGTATAAACTCATAAGTGGTTTTATTAAATGAAATTTATCAAAGATTATAAAGCGTAATGTATATTTCATCGTATATATAAGTATTAATTCTAAAATTAGACTTGTATGATACATTCATAAGAGAATATTTAAAACAGCATATATATAGTATCCTGTACATTAATAAACCTTGGACAAACATGAACATTTTTTAGATAATCTTTATAATGATGATGAAGCAAAATATTTTCTTTATTTAATTATTAAAACAAACAATGTTGAGAATATATATATTTTGCGTTATAATAGTACCAATTAAGTTGACATAAATCTGACATTTATTCCTTTAAAGATCTAATATAACGTTTGAAAATGCACTTAAAAATAGAATTGAGCTTTTTTGATTCAGCCCCCCAAATTGACAAGATAAGCCGATAAAATCAACTTTGGCACAAAAATTTAGCGAGATAGCATATGAAATCGTACTATACCACAAATTTTGAAAATTTGTGTGAAAAATACAAAGGAAACGTTTAATTTTAGTGTGCTTGTTAATTTCTATTGGAATTTTTATTTGGAAATAATTTAAAACAAGTTAAGATTTATTTGCATAATCCAGATACCTAGTTATGCAAGAATGAATATCATTAACAATAAAAGCATTGAATAAGCAACGAATATGTAGTTTAATTGATTAATTATTCACATTCAAATTTATATTTACATTTTCCAAAGTACAAATAAAGATGGTTTTATATTTTATATCCTAATTAATTGCTATAATTAATTCAAGAGATTATTTTTATTTATTCAATAATTTTGTACTCTAACTTGCTCTTAATTCATAATATCCAATATAAGATAATAGCACTCACGAAATAGATTTTATAATCTTTTAGTGCTATTAACATCACTTTATAATGCTGTGACTTAAAATATTATGATCATTAGGGATAATTTCCTAATATTTCGCTTCACACATTCAAAGTCATTTTAAGCTTTCGGGTACCTCTAAATACGTCTGACAAGTGCCATTTTCTGCTGGTGGAAGGTCGAAGAAGCCGATATGCACGGTAATATTGTTGCCTCGGGGAGCGGCCAGGTTCCATGAGCAGCGTTCACGGTAGATCGTAGAGGGGAATCCAAAGTTAGTGATACTGCCACTCAGTTGTCCATCAAATGTTGACATGTTCGTGCAGGCTGGAAGAGGTCCATTTTCAGAATTATTAAAGTGTAAAAAGTGATTATATGTGGTATGTTTCAGTAATTTCCATCGCTAAAAGCATAAACTGGTCATCATGAACATCAGCGCAATATGTGAAGATATGTATTTTCAAACAGTAATTAAAGAATATACGTGTTTAAGATTAATCGGAGAAACTTGAATATGAATTTCTGATCTTAGCCGGTTTAATAATATCGATAAGTTTAGAAATGCGCTCGGTCAATCAAATAATTGGTTGACATTTAGGTCTCTTAGACATAATCGCGGTCATAATATTGCCTTAAATGAAAGTCTGACTTTATGATAAACTAATAAAGAGTTGAACTACTGAAATTAATTGGATCCTTTCAGCGTGCAGGGGATCATTACATAAATTTCGTAATAGTCCAAAAAAGAACTTGTTCGTCTTGAATAAACAGTATCTTTCCTGAAAAAAAAGCGATAATCATTTATAATAAAGCAGCAAAATTTTCCCTATTGATTATTGACTTGGTATTCTTGTATAATATTGATCCTCTGATGCCTTTCTTTCTTTTACTTGTTTCCTTCAGTGTACTTGCACATAATACTTGTACTTGTGAGTTGATATTGACTGCGGTTTTATAAACTTTTGATAATATTATCTTATAACTAAACGCTTTAGAGGAGAAAAGAGGTAAACATCCAGTCTAATGAAATATTTAAAAGAATTGAAGGATTAGCATGAAGATTAATAAAATGTATGTCATGTTTTTATAAGAGGTGTATCTATTAGATTTAAAGAAAGATTCAAATGTAATTAATAATAACATGTTTTTCTTAAATAATATAAAAGATTAATAAACTATTAATAATATAGATATAGATAGATAGATAGATAAATAGAAATAGGCAGATAGATAAATATGTATATAAAAATTTCATACATACATAAATTGATATAACAATGAAATATGATTATAGTACATGTACATTATATCAATTCTAATCAATTCTTAGAATTCTGATGATTTTCACTCCTAAAGCATGAATGAATATTATAAATTTTCTTTGTTTTGAGCCAACTTTCTAACAATTAACATTTTCAAATATAAAAATGTACTATTTTTCGTGTCAAATAGTATATATTTATAGTTTATCTAAACATTTATCCATAAATTGCCATGTGCAATTAACATAAATAATAATATGTAATATGTATATAACCTTTTATCGTCATTTTTTACTATGTCGATTATTTCATTTTCGAATAATTTTATTGCCCATTTCAAGCATATAATTGAGAAAATTTGAAGCCATTGTAGCAATTATATAAAACAATAAATCAAATTGTTTCTAATGCATATATTTCAAATAATAGTTTTTAGTTAATATTTCAAAATATGATACTTAATAAATTTAAAACAATGAAATTACATTTGTTTTAAAAGCATATAATGTTTTAAGTTTATCAAAGGGCAAGCTTTAATAAAGATTAAAAGTTAACATCGTAATTTATTGTTTTATAGCAGATGGTACAAATATAAACATTTCTCTGCTACATTAATTTACTTGCAAAATACTTACTGTGACTGTAGAAGATACGGAACCTAGTTAGCGTGCTCATTTGACCTCCAACAAACTTAATGTTGATCTTTTCAAAGATGCCTCTGATAAACAATCTTCTGTCCACTCGATTGGTAAGATTCTGGTAAGGGTTGTTACACCGATCAAACTTGTACAGGCTCGTATAGTCCGGTCCGTTCACACCAGAAATCTGACCAAACAAAAGTTTTATTTCGGAGGAAATTAATCATTTTTATACCAATGTAAAGTTATCCTTTGCAGTCAACTATTTCAAATTAAACGCCTAGATTAATAATGAGCAGCAAAAATCACTGGATTCTTATAAAGCAAGCAATAATTTCATTACTAAATACATTGAAAAATGAAGTTTGTTATTATTTTTCAATAATAAATTTCAGAGAAACGTGCACGGTATTCAAAATTATTTGGTTACATTATTTTTCTATAAAGATTATGCATATATACGTTATATAGTACTGATTATACTGTCACGCAGAAAGAGGGGGGTTTGGGGGCCATTCTGTCCCCCTTTTATACTTTTGACATGACGGAGAGGGTAACAGCGCTTTTGACCACCACCGAAACTTGAAACCCTTCAAATTGCACCTATGTAAGTGTTGAACAGACACCATGAACTAATTTACTTGATTAATATGTCATTTCATGCTATTGAGGGCGTGCAATGTCGATCTATAGTTTTATATTTATTTGTAAAATAACTTTTTATGACTAGCTTTTAGATTTGCTTTAGCTGCAGAAGACTGTATATACGCAAACATTTAGCAATTTCATACATAAGAAATCAATGAGTTGAAACTCTGTCAGCTATTACACACACACTGTGGTATAATATGTGGATAATATATATGCATATTAATGTAACAATAATGTATAACAAAAGATTTACGAAATATGATATTATTGTTTTTAAGTCGGTTATTTCTTTTGAAATTTATTGCAAATTAAACTAAAAAATCTTATTAAATCAAACTATATTATTATTGAAAAAAAGATATGCATTATTGATGTATAACCTGACACTTCGGAGTGTCCCCCCCCCCTCAATCTTTAGATATCTTCATACGTGCATTTAATATACTGTATATATACTATATATATAATAATAAATACTTACAATTATTTTTAAAAGTTCGTAAATAATAAATGGAAACAATTACTTTTTGAAAAAAAAATTATTATAGATACGTCATAATATATTAACTAGAAAAAACACTAAAATAATAAGTTTCTATAAAAAGTATCACTATCGATAATGTATTACTTTACTCATTATTTGCACTGTTAACTATTCCAACTAATTTGATTGGCCAGTTACTATAATACTTGTTTTGTTAATGCTCATCTGTGTAATCTTTCTGATTGGTAATTAATACCGCGTGATATATGAATTTTTATATACATGACTTTAAACAAAACTATGTTTTTATTTCATTTTAGTCAATTAAAAACTCCTTTAAGTACTATAATTCCGGCCAGGTAAACTAAAAACAATTAAATAATTTAAATAATCAGAAAGAAATATCGAAATATGTTTAGAACTAGATTGCAAGAAAATTATTTGACTAATAATAAACATCGCAAACAATCCTTTAGTTAATAATAATTTATTGAAAAGGGATAAAAGTGTATTAATTATTATTCAAACAAATGCACAAGTAATTATTTGACCTACTTCGAGGTACTCTGATTGACAGTTGTTATCCTCGGGGCCCATAGTAAGCGTGAACATCCGCAGAGTGATTGCATAACCGGGTACTTTCTTGAGATTCCAGTTGCACTGGCAGTGCGATTGAATGGAAAGGGGGTAGCCTGGGGAAGTGATCTGGCCCATTCTGTCGTTTCTATCACCTCCGCAGCCTATTTAGCAACGTTGAGAAGAAATTTATAATATTACATTTAAAAAATCACAATTTAATTAAGTTTCTGAATCATGGAACGTTGAATTAGAAAAGATAAAAATTATTCACTTGAATTGGTATAATTACTTATTCTTACTAGACGGTTATAATTATATTCTCAACAAACTTTTTATATTTAATTTTATTAAAAGTAATATATTTATGTAATACTTTAAAAATTTGAAAGTAGTATATACAAGTTTACACATTTTATCATATTTTATACGTTCAATTTCTTTAATTCAATGAAAGGAAAATTTATCAATAACAAAGGCAATTGTTCGGTAATAAATCTAAATGTTAAAAACATTAAAAACATTAATCGGAATAAAAATAAATTGTTATATTTAAGGTTTTATTTAAAGTAATGTATACAAAATAATAATAGACACATTATTTTAGATTTAAATAATATGTCGAAACCAAATAGAAAAGGATAGATAAATCAATTGTTTACCAATTCTTCTTAGAGAGTAATGCAGAAGGCCAAATTTACGTGTGATAAATCAAAATATTGCAACATACATGTTAAAATTACAATGGCATTTTATTTTTTCTATGTGAAATGATAGACATCAAAATAAAATTATCACAATATTTTGTCAAAATTCTGACTGAAAATTCATATTTTAAAGATATTATTACATTAAAAAGATAATTTTATTATCTTTCCAACAATACAATATTATTTCAGTACAGCATTATTTCTCGTACAGTGTTTCATTCTTCTCGGAAAATTCTTTCTCTTCTAGTATCTTATTTGCCAGCTTAAAGCATTCAAATTGAACGAGGATTATGCAGCCTTAATTTGTTTGGCTTATTATGGTACAAATTCACCACGTCATTCATATAATGCCAAACAAACAAACCTAGACCTTCTAATCAATCTCACAAAGCTGCTAGCCAGGGATGAGAATCTTGCCCAGGGTGGGATTTGAACCGGAAGCATTCTACATACTAAACCAACGCTCTACCAAACGCTCACTCAATCAATAAAAATCACGAAAAAGATATGCTATGATTAACATAGATCTACAGACTATAACGTATGTATATAATAAACAACAGCAACTAATCAAACCTGTTTGATAGGTGTACCATTCCAATTTAAATCGAAGTTGATTTTCCATGCGCTGATTAGCCCTCCGTCGAAAGAAGTAAAGACCGGAGAACCTCACTAGAAAGGCACTTGAGGACGTTAGCAGAATACTGTCGGGCCTCTTACCATTGCAGAAATATCCCAGTCGATGGCCCAAATGTTGACCATCGCTGCAAGAGAGAAGAGGAAATTGATAACGCATCCATAAATCAAAATCTATCGTTTCAAATCATTCAGTAGATGAATGTAAGACGAAGTAATCTTCCATAGATTGTTAATATTATTCATTGCTTAAACAGCTTTAAGTAAGAAATTATATTTTTTATATGTCTTGAAATTTTACAATATTATTACCAATATACTAAGGTGCAATATTTGTTAAATCGTTAAATATTTATTTATTTATTTCATTTTTATTAGATGTAATTTTTATATACCAAAAGTAAAATCGCTATAAATCGCTAAATAAGAGCCACGTTTTATAAGAATGCTTTGAATATTTTAATACAAACTGAAACTCAACTACACGATTGAATTTCATGTCAGATGACTATAACATATAACTAATAACATAATAAGCCTCATAATATATATATATATTAATTCATGTAATACCAAGAAGCTTTTCTACTTGTAGATGATATTATCCAAAATATTCAACATATATGCAGAAAAGGAAATCTTTCAGTTTTTCATTGATATGGTTATATCAAATATGATACGCTAATTTTTGGGGGTAAAAATCGATCCAAATGGAGGCAATAATAATCAATTTTGCAGAATCTTACAAAATAGAAACTCGAGTGGTGGTGAAGCAGCCAGAATCAGATCGGGTTTCATTGAGACCCGATAAGATGGTAAGATTGACCGCCATTCGACTGAAGCCACCAGGAACAACAATTCGATAGAGACAGATCTTCTTGTTCTCATCCCCTTCGTTGGTGAGGCTTCCAGAGGGCGTGGAGAACTGGTAGATACAAGCTAAAATTGAGGATACAGTCGGGGAGTGCTGGTAGATACAAGCTAAAATTGAGGATACAGTCG
>JAYRBW010112470.1:0-17956 GCA_036023295.1 Invenusta paracnida
GTCATTTCGACCAAGGTTTTAAACCGGAGTTGTAGTAAAAAAACTCGACTATTGGTTTTTTTTATCACCTCACCCAATATGTCGAAATCTCTTAAAAAGTATTGATTTCCTCAAAAAGTATGTATAATTTATAAATTTCATAGTTCTCACTAATAGGTATCTGCAATTATTGTTTGGTTATTGGATTATGTATATTCGTATAATTATGGCTATTTGAACTATGTATTAGACTATCATAAATAAATAAATATATTTCATTCAATCAAAGATGTTCTGCTTATGTGAAATTTTGTTATACACTTTTGAAATACAGAAAACAAGAAAGACATTTTCTCCTATTAATTTTTAGCATGATTAAAAAGTAGCATGTTAGAATATGTTGTGATAATAATATGTTATCGTTATTTCAATTATTATACCTGTATAACATAACTCTTTAGTAAATTTTAATAATACAATTTTTTCTAAAAACGATATAATTTAATGTGTATTTTTAGTTTTATTTCGTAAAACTATTGCCAAAATTTCTATGAAAATAAAATAAATAAGATAAAAACAAGAAAAGGGAACTTCAAAATTGAAACCATAATGTTTATATTGCCAAAATTTGTGAGTGGTATAAGCTATCAAACAGTTTTAACAAAAATTAACGAATTTGGCAAAACTATATTTTTTCTTACGTAAATATACATAAATTTATAAACTTTCAATTGTCATAATGTCTATGGAAGTTACTGCTCATGTATAATGTTTTTTGCATATTATGTTATAAATTATAGCCAGTAGGTTAATTTATAGATTTTTAATGGAAATTGGTTTGTGAAATTGATTGTGGTATATTTTATAAATTCAGGCTATACATAATTTATTACACTACTAAACCAAACTAAAGCAAAGTATATAAAAGAATTTAAATTTATTTCAGAGGAACAGTGTTTAAAAACTATTTTGAAGGAGAATTAATTTGATCGGGATTAGATAAATTCGACCGTATAAAGGAAAGTTGTGTAAACTTTGAGATTTTTTATACTTTTGAGGCATCAGATAAGATCTGTTTAAAATGACGGGTGAAGGATTTCGAAATCATCCAAGGAATGTACCATTTTGATACGGAGCCTATTTAAGAGTAAAATATATTAATAATTAGTTTAAATTTTACGTTCAGCATATAAGTCAAATACATAAATATCGAATATTCCTATATATTACAAATATTGAAAATGTATTAGAAAGAATGAAAATATAGGTACTAATGTGTATTAAATATTCTGCCTTATTCAAATTTAATTATGTTTAATATGTTAGATGAACAAATTTATCGTTAGGAATAAAATTCATAACCCTTTACTGTTGTATTGATTAAATTAAATTGCTATTCGAATCTGAAAAGTAAAAATTTGAGTTTTTAGTTTTATATACGCTTAATTATAATGTGGATATTGTTTATCGTTTGTGGTAACTCTGTCTAGCTTCATTTTGTAAGTTTATTATCCAATTAATATATAGTTTATGTAAAATTCAATAAATATAATTTCTATTTAGTTATTTTTAAAAAGGTAAAGAAGGTTTAGTTCTCTTGAAACAATAACGGTAATATTAAATTATTATTATTATTATTATTTTGTACTATAGATTTATTCAGAAAACTGTTCTTTTAACAAAATATTATTTATCAAAGATATTATGCTTTAAAAGGAGCTTTAAACTGATTAATTTCAAGAATAAATTATTTATTGAGAACTATTATCACTTGATTAGTCTTCTTAATGAGTCTTATTAATCTTTTTGCATATTATATTATCATTCACATTATATTTTAAAAAACTCGTATATGCTCATTAACAGGTTGATTTTAATAAAATGTAATATGTACTTAACTATAAAGAGCAATCAAAATGAAATACATATAATGAGTCAATCAAGAATGAAAATTTGATATGTTTTCACGCTAACACACAAATTACCTGATATTAAAATTTCTAGCAACCACCACACATCATAAAACTAAAAGTTTTATTAATTTATTGATTACTAGAGTACCTAGATAAAATAATAATACTAAATGATTCATCGGAGTAGTAATATGTTCAATATATTATTAGGGAATACTTTAAGTTAAAGTAGTCCCTGTATATTATATATTTATGAAATAGCTTTCCGGAATAGTTTGTTAGATTTATATGGTTTTTTTAAACGACATGTGATAATTTCCTAAAATTTCTATTTCTGTAAATAAATTAGTTCATTTCCCTTTAAAATCGATTAATATATTCCATTCTCAATTAGAATATATCCACTATTGTATGTTATATCAAAACCATTACTACATAGTGCGGTTACTTTCCTTATAAATAGGTAAAAGTGGGCATTAGCGAGGCAAAAATAAAACTAAGTATGTAAGATAGGAAACATGAATTGCCTGTATTATAGTACTGCAGATAGGTGAAGATATTGTGGGTTTGATGAAAAAGTATGACATTTTTTCAACAGATATAATATGCCTCAGTAGTAATTTTTAGAAATAGGGCCATATCAGATTTGACCTGAGACAAAAATGGCGGCCATTTTAAATATGGCCGCAATCGCATGCTTGAAATTCTTTGATATTGTAGGTTATACCAATTCTAAGAGGTGGACATGTTTTTTCTTTGTATTATAAATCATACAACAGTAATTTTACTGTATGTACACATAACAATTGAAATAAAAATAATTATCAGTTTGAACTAAAAAAACATTTTTTATTATAATTTTTATATCATATACAAACAATTATAAATATATTTATAAATATCAATAGCTTATTATAGTCTAATTGCACAATTGGAAATATTTCACCTATCTGCAGTACTATTAAGAAATAGTATGAACACATGCAATCCTCAATTTTATATCAATAATTATCATTTGTAGTAAATCACACATATATCTGACTATTTCTATTTAAATTATGCCTTGAAAAATATACTATTGAAAAATTTGAAGCTCGAAAGAGTTCCATTTGGTGGTCATTCTAATCCTTTCTCTGTGTTTTGATTTAAACGGCGTAGCATTGGATCTAAATGGGAAGGTTAAGAGTATAATATATAATATATTACTCAAGGTAACCCATTTTCTTCCTACATATGTAAACAGCACAGTTTTGATATATTATTGGCATCGCATACGCATATGCATACACACACCACACACGCACACATACTACATTAAACATCTGAATTAAATTTCTAACATATGCGTTTCTCTCACACACTTTATAGCTAATTTATACTTTTGCAATATGAAAACTGAATTCCCCCCCCTTTATAAGTATAAGTCATGTGTTTAACCCTGAGGCGCAGTTACTATGCAGGAATCATATATAGTTGGCTGAAAAACGCCTTTTTCTTCGTGTTCTTTGCATTCTGTTGAAATAATATCAAAATATATGGGCAATTTCGAAGAAGGTAACATAATTGAGACAACGCGATATGTATCATTGGCCTTCTAATTAGTAAAATTATTTCTATGTGTTAGTCATTTGCTTGGTGACCAGCCGTACTAAAAATATGAATCAATACACTAGCTAAGAAATATCGCATATCGCATTTTCCAAATAAAAAGGATTATGCTATATGAAGTGCTAGGTAAAATTAAGATCTGATTTACAAAAAGAAAAGAAATTTACAAATTGGTATTTGAGTATAAAATATCTTTACGATTTAAAATATTTCTTATTTAAAGAGAACATGAATATATTTCTTAAATTGTTTTGCTGTTTCAAAAATTGTAATTTTAAATATATGAACACTATATTTGTTAGGAACTCCATTGAGAATAGTAATATTGGAATCCTTGAACTTTGATATTATACAACAGCGTTATAATATTTGTTAGGTTAAGTATGATTAAGTGTATTCCAAAAACTTTACTCAAAATTTGATAGGAGAGAGATGGGATATTTATTAATTGGCAGGTAAATGCGGTAGTTCGGGATGCTTTATTTGCCAACTGTTTAGTGAATAAAACAAAAGACAAATTACATTTATAACATATTGTAAATTATATAATAAATTATATAATTTTAGGCAAAACCAGCTTTGCATAGAAGATAGCTAATCGATTTCTATTAATTCTGGTATTAACCAAAAAGTCGGAGAATTAAAGGAAAAAGGGAAAGGAAATGTGAAATCGAAATCGTTAATATATTTATTCTCAATTGTAGTAAACTGCAATCAATCGTTGTATGAGATAAATAATAATTTCAAATAATTTGGCGCATTTTACGAAATTTATGTTATTATTGATTATGTTCAGGTGCGATCTAATTAAAGGATACTTTACTTGGTCCAATAAAAAAATAAAAAAATAATAGATTTAAGCATGCATTCATTAATAATAACAATAATAATAAAATAGTATATAATTCAAACTAATAGTTAGAACTTTATCAAAATAAAAAATCTACTCCATTATTTACAAATATAACACGGAAAATTTAGCAAGACATATAAAATACTGTATATTATTCGATAATAATTAAAGCTGTATGAGCTTCTTATTAAAGTCTTGACAAGCCATCATTAGATATAAATACAAAATAATATGTTTGCAGGAATTTTATTTATCGGCATTGTATATTAAAAATAAAAGGTTATATGCGTAGGATATTGTGTTTATTAGAAAAATTACATTTTTTGATGGTATTTGTATTGCTTTTTGTAAAATTTGAACATTATATATTTTATTGTCAGTCTCATTATCATACTCTAAAAATATTAATTACAAATTTGACGCCGACATAATGTAAGCATTATTCTAATTCATTTAAGTGCCCCTATTTTTGTTGATATATATGTAAATATGTAGCCAAGGAAACAGTAACATTTCGTTATACTAAAATTCAGATAATATTTTGACGCAAATACATCACATTTTTAATATGGTGATATTAATTTATTATATATTGTGAAATAAAAATACGTAAATTTTAAAATACTGTAGATAAAAATGTGTGACTTTCTAAATTTCTATCTGTTATTTTTTTCCAAATATACACTTATATAATGGAAAAAAGGTAATAGAAATATATATTATAAATATGCATAAAGAGTACTATATATAAAACTAAATATATCTTTAAAATTTAAAATAAGGTTTGAAATGAAAAAATGCATAAGAATATTTTCCTAATTAATTTTGATAAAGAAAATATTACAAATTTGTAAATTTGTCTTATATAAAAGAATTGTCTTAATGCAAATAAACGCCAATATAAATAATAAGAAATACTCATACTAATTACATGCTCATATTATGTAATGATGTTACTAACAATGTTAGTAATTTTCTATTTAAAAATAATTTTTTTGCAACAATTTGATGTTAATAAACACTTAAACTTAAATTTGTTTATGATTGAATTAATTAATTCTGTTTAAAACGCTAAATGGTTATACTTGTTATTAGTGCAATAATTTTTGTATTTAACGACTCGTTTTTTGTTAACCCTATAAACTATGTCAATTATAATCGAATCCAATAATAATGCAGAAACATTTTAAGTAAATATAAATACGAGTATGTCTAATATGGAAATTAATAATGATTGATCGCTATATGTAATTTATTATATGGTAGCCACCATTTTATATATGTCTATACCTATATTTTATGCAGTAAGTTAGTAGCATGGATTTATAATATCTATAAAACAGAATGAAACCAGATTTTAATGTAGTGTTTTTTCATACACAATTTGTATTTTAACAATATAATTACCAATTATATTTTTGTACTCCTTTATGAATTTCAACGTTTTGTGTTTTAATCTATTGTCATAAATTTTGCATAATATATATTCAACAGTCTCTTTGAAAGACAGCAATGTTTCCTCTGCTATTATTTGTATGCATTGAACAATAAGTTTAATTACCAAACGGCATTTTTAATTTACTTTGATTTAAATATATCGCATTTAAATGCCTTTAAAGCTGGTATTTTTGGCCCTTCTGTTGCACGCATTTATTTATAAAAGCAAGCGTCACACGCTTCCTAAATGATTATATTTGTAAATAAGTATTTTAATATTAGTATAGATTATAATTTTGAAATAAATATGCCATCTGTTTGTTTATAGTACAAATGTATTTCATGCACTAATAAAAAAATGCAAAACTCCAGTAGCAAACATTGTATTCTGAGGCCATTGTACTAATAGAAATACAGAATATGGATTGTTAGGTATATTATATTTCCAATAGTCTTTCATGTGATATTAGTTTTGAAGTAATAAATAGTATTATTAAATGTTAAATAAACTTGTTTTGTAAATATTAAGTTTAGATTTGTGTGCATTTTCATACATCTTTAATATATAGTAATGCTGAATTGCGTTTAACTATAAAACTCACATTTAGGTATTCTTAGATGAAAAATATATTTAAACTTTAAAAATATAAAAACAAATGAATAAAAACCAGTAAACAGATACATTTCAAAGTAAAAGAGATATCTATTAATTATGTATGTAGCCTTTCATTAAATTAAGAACTTGAGAATAATTTCCACTAAAATAAAAAAGAACTGCTCGATTTAATTAAAACAAGTGGGGAACCAAAACAATAAATGTACGTTAAAGGGAGGAAAATACTAGAAAATAATACTACCTAACAGACAGAAAATGGAACTTAAAGGAGAATAGAACTCGACTCTAATTTTGAATTGATATGCAAGAAAAATGTTAGACAATCGATAATGTAGTTGGTTTAGTGATGAAGAGATATATATCGTCAGTGACATATTCAGAATAATTTGAACAGATTTTAGAATACAGGTTAATGATAAAAGTTAATATGTAGAGCGAACTGTTTCTTAGTTGCTAACTGAGGAAGAAGATAGCGAAAAAGCAGCAATAGTTTTTTAGTTTTTTTAACTTATTCAGCAAGCTTGAAATTACTGTTTTTGGATGAAATTGACAGAATAATGTAACCAGGTACGTATAATATCATATTTTAAAATTATGACTCTATACTTGATAACAAGTCTTATAAAATAAATCAAATGACAGGGTTAATTAATATTCGATGTTTAGAGGTATTTACTTTGGATATACACCTGTTCAATAAATAGTATCATTTAGATTAAATTATAGTATTTTTCATTAGTTTAAAATTATGACAGCATATAACTAAAAATTAAAGACAACATTTCTCTTTATTTGGTTTGAAATAGTTTGAAATAATATTTCAATGAATAATATAATATATTTAGTAATTAAAATAATACATACAAATCAATAAAAATGAATATAGAAAATATAGAAATAATAATGTATGCATACTGATTTATAGAAAAATTATCATTGTTATTAAATTAGTTCCTTGATACTATAGACCCTAGTTACTTATAAAATAATTAACTATGATAACTGATCATAGAAAATATGTTTAGAATTCGAATAAATGTACTCAAAGAATACTTAATGTAATACAACCTTCTTATTTTAAACTCAATGTAAACATATTTATATTTCAATAATATGCCGAAAAGTACGTATTTTGAGGTGTCTTTATATGCGCAAAATAATGAAGTGTAAATCCTCTTTTTATTCCTTTGAAGTACACACATATTTTCACAATATTTTAAGCTACGTTTAGTTTGAAATTAGAAGTTACAGCTAAGGTTATGACGACATTAGAGGTTACAGCTAAGGTTATGAAGACATTAGATTATATGCTAAGCAAAAAAGAGATTAACCATCTTTATAATTTGATTTATGTATGTTTCTTTCATAATGTGGCTGTTGTTTGGATAATATAATTACACAATAAAAAAGCTCCATTTTATATTTATGTTAATCAACATTTACCCAAAGTAGATAATTTCGATCTAAAAATCTTTTTCTTTATATACTCAAACTATATAGTATTGTTTACTCAGTTTATTTATTGTATAGTAATGGAACTAAACAACATAAATACATTATTTGTCCTGCGGGTTTATAACCCATTTGATATATTTGTTGACAAAGAAAGGATAATTAACCATACAATAATCATTGTTTCTTTACTATCTGAGTAACGACCTTTTAGTTTTAACGTTCAAACCAACTTTGTTATGGAACATTTTAGTGAACATTTTAGTAAACATTTTAAATTGATTACCGTAATGTGTTCCACATAATATATATACAATTGGAGAAAAATATAAGACTTTCATAATTTTAGTTCAAAATATTGTTTATAAATATTTAATTAGATGCATTTTATAATTATATATGATAACATTGTAGTTCATATTGTCTCTACATTTAATGTCCATTTATGTTTGATAACATTATAGATAATACATATTTATAAGCATAAAGTATTAAGTAATTAGTTATTTATAAAAAAATTGGAAAATATGTTTAGTTTGAATATATATTTCATATATTATACAATATTTTAGTGTAGGCAAAATTCAATATTTCAATAAATTAAAAATATGCTTCATTCTTAAATCAGCCCCCGAGAAGATCAACTGCTTCAATAGTAAAATCAGAAGCAAGGACAAAGCTAACATCCTGAAGACCAGCCAAAAGATTTAGAAAGAGTGGTAGAAGATAGATTAATATTTGCAATATTCAAGGCAACGAGGAAGTGGACGAAGCGGCAAAAGAAGGATCAGGCATGAACCTTGACGAAATTCAAATGAGGTCGAGGCAGTGACTCTAGCCACTATAAGAATAGCCGAGAAAGAAGCCAAGAGTACAAAGATATAATACTCAGAATGGTACGTACAAACCCGCCATTCACAGACACGCTCAAGAGAAAAGAGGGTGTACTCATTTATCAACTGAGACAGAAAAATGTCCCATCCCATCCTGCAGAAATATCTTCACAGCTTCGGCAGAGCGGATAATATAAATTGTACAGAATGTGATGATAGGATGGAAGACGCCGAACATCTACCCCACCGTAGAAGGCTCCTCCACATGGACGAGAGCGACAATATATTCAAGTTTCCCATGAACAGCATTTGTTATGTTGAGGCAATTGGGCTTGGACAGGATTCAGTCACCTAACTTCGTAAGAAGGTGCAGAAGGAGAAGAAGAAGAAGAAGAAAAAGAACAGTGGAAGCAACATGTTACTGATGCATTGGCAACAAAGAAGTTTAAGGAAGATGTAAAATATACATTGTGTGTACATTGTATGGTGTATACTAATTGATGCAAATTGAAACACATTTTCCAATTAATAACAGCTATAAATAGATATATGGATAAATAGGATAAATGGAAACAATTTTGGATATTTAGTTTAGCAGGTAGGTACTCATACATATCTTTCATATCTTATCTGCGCATATACTTATTGATCTTATTATGAAGATCGAATATACATTTATGGGTCCTCATTTGGGGTAGAAAAACATTCGAGACACTCAAAGAAATGTAAATACTGATTATTTGAAAGCATCCTATTTTATAATGGAAAGAAAAACATAGTAATAGTAATATAAATATATTGTCCTTTTGTTTTACAAATATATTTTGCACAAAATCAAATAATTTCAGTTTTATACATGCATACATAAAGAGAAGCTCTGTTTTATATATTAATGACTTATTATACTAATTTTGGCGGAAATACAAATTAATTTGAGATATTTTGTGTTTTTGTGGAAAATTATAGACCAAGTATATATATATAGTCAAAGTTAAAGTTAAAGTTGAAAAGTGATAGAGGTAAGAGCTAGAGTTTTGACACTAGCTGAATCTGCCACACCTCTACATGGATCAGACGATAAGTCTGGTATATGGATAATATTAACTTATTATATACATGCATATACTTGGATGTAACACACATATAAATATATATATACATGTTTAAAGTTATGTGAAAGTTAAAAACAAACTTTTAAATATTTGCACTAATATGATAAAAAATAGATATTGCAAAGTTGCATCATCATATGATTTATATATTTATATATTTATTAATAATACATTAACGACAGTACTGTTATAGGATTCGTGAATCATGATTCAATGAATATTTATTTATATATATATTTCGGTATTTTCGTATAATAGTTCTATTGATTTTAAAGTTTTATGTGCAAAAAATATTAACGCATTGTTGAATGGGAAGCCAATTTTTGTGTTTCCTTAGCCTTGTCAATCAATTGGTATAAAATCGTATAATGCTATGTTGATATAACAGATGTTGAATTTTGACATAATAAATTAAATCAACTGTCAAAGTAAATTCTATAGTTATAAACGATAATAATTTAATTTCCGTATTGTCTAATATTCCATAAATTAGTTAATGGGTGCAGTTAGTAGTATTTGAATTATACTAATTGATGTTTCCATGTGTTTACTATTAAACATGTTCTTTCAATAACAAATATTTGTTGTTGATTTTAGTTTGTATCTTTACAACAAAATCATATTTTTTATCTTGCCTCATCATACTACATACTATTATATATTATAGGTTAGAGGTTGTATGGAGCATTAAATTGCTTCATCAATCGGTTTTGATTGTTTTAATCATGTATTGGCTTAATATGTGTAATACTTAGCAAACAAAATTTTTCCAAATGTATAATTATAGTCACCTACAAATAGAAAAAGGGTAACGATAATATAATAGTGGTAAGACCCCAAAAGTCTTGGCTATTGCTATTAAAGTGAAAATCATAAGTAATGAAAAAATATTTCTACAATAAAGCAGGAAAAATTGTTATGAAAAACAAGTTCATCAAATCATGTTATACCTACCCTAAATTTATAAGAAAAACAATTTCTGAATGTTTTACTTTCGATTTTTCGACAGAAGTGTTGATTTAGACAAGAATACCTCTTGATAACTGCTGGTGTGACAACAACGGTGTAATGCTGGCTTTTTCGCGTTATTCATGTCCAGTTTCTTAGTTTACTTACGCTTTTATAAATGAGTGTTGATTTGGGATTCATATATTTTTAGATAAAATTTTTGTTGTTGTTGTAATTTACAAATACCTATAATTATGAATAAAACACCAAGATATAGTTTTTTACTGACGAAATATGATTATGAGTATAACTATGACCAGCCATATTTTATAAATGAAGTGTATAATCAGAAAAATGATTGTTCCGTTTACTTGAAACATTAATTTATCCAGCAAAATTTCAGACAAATTAACTCTAACTATAAGAGGAGGAGAGAGGAGGGGAGGGGACCTTGAAAAGCAAATGAAGCAATGTAAGCTTCCCTGACTTTTCTTAAAATAAAATTATGCAACTTTTAGTGCTATAGTTAATATTGTGCACCCAAGGGTATGATCACGTGACTACATTCTAAAAATGAACCCCTTTTTAAAAATGAGCAAAACATATTTTTGATATAAATAAGGCTTATTTATCCCAAAATTGACGAAACTCTAATTCAAGTACTTATAAATGTCAGAAAATAATTTATCTAAGTACACGAAAAATAATGTATATTATTCTATTAAAAAAGGGATAAAAAGTACATGATACATTTATAAAAAAATTTTGATCATTTTATAAATGATATATGCTAGAAAACATATTTTTCAACTACTTGCAAAGTTTCAATATTCTACGCTATTAGGAAATTTAAAAATTCCACGGGCCCCTTTTTTATGAGCCCATTTTTCCTGGATATGGATGCGCAAAAATGCCCGTTAGGATATTAACCTATAAAGTTATTGAATTTATTTATGGAAATAATAACGATTGAATTAAACAAACAAATTTATCCCTAATACCCTGAAAAACAACTTGATGAAAAAGCACTTCGATTTAATTAAGTTTTAGTTACCTTATCAAAAGTTGAAGGACAAAACGAGGATGTGTTAACAAGCTCATGATCTACTTTGAATGTCTAGATCTAGGATAAAGAAATCAAATTTCCTTTTAGAATCAGAGTTAAAATTTTACTTAAAATAATTTAGCTACAGAAGTATCTAGTAATTTGACTAAAGAAATTTTGCTAATTGTGAAATTAACTATATGAATTTAAACAAATTGATGCTACATATGTATATGATTTAATATATATATTACTAATTGTAAATATATTTTTTTATACAGATCATACATTTCTAGAATATACTCATAATATTTTGATTACAGTTTTGGCATTTGTTTTTACCAGTTTGTCTCGACAATATATTTGTTATATCTTTCAATAAATATAATGAATTTATTAATAACATGTTTGTAGCTTATTTCGCCATATGTATACAGTTACGCATAAATTGTTCTTAAATCGCCACTTATTTAACTAAAAAATAATTAAATACTTCATATATAAATGTAATTTTAGGCGATATAAAAGTTTTAATGTAATGTAAAGTTAGTAAGGATTTTTCAAATATTTGTAATGCACTACATTTCATATTGTAGGTAACGCTTAGTCTAGTACCCAAATTATTGTTTTAGTATATTGTATTGATTTATTTTTTAAAGAAAAACCACCTTATACAATACAATTGTTACTTTATGCCATTGTTCCAACTTATGCATGTGCTATAGATTGCTGTTGATTGAATATTTGAAGTTACGGGGGGTGGTTAGAATGGGTGAGCTTCTGAATTATGTTTGAGTTTTTGTGAAGTAATATAACAGATAAAGTGTAAGAAGGAAGGTTAATCTCCGAGAATGACGTGGCAAAGTTTTTGGTTCGTTAAGAGTTTATAATTAATGGAATTAGGAGAATGCTTGATTATTCCGATAACTTGGAACAATTTTTCGTTTCATTAAAAGCTAGAATTTGAAGTAAAAGATCTAAATAATATATAATCACTGAGTGCTGAAAAAAGAAATTTTTCTTCGAATTTTTGTGCTCATAATGATACAATATAATGCACATAAAAATTATTAAATGGACTATTTATTTTCGTCAATATTGCGTATCGTAATAAATTGACTCAATAAAATTTTCCAAATATAATATAGGATGCTTTGATGCGATCTCCTACGCATTAAATATCTTAATAAAAATGGTCAACATAATGCGTTTCACAATCAATACGTCTACATGCTAAAATGTTAATAATAAAAATATTTAATAAACAAAATATATGGGAATATTTATTTCATTATACTATTTAAGATTTAGAGGATATATTTAATGTCACGAATTATTTTAAAACTTAATATAGTGTGATCTTAGACTCAGTCCATTATACTATTTTTATGCAATTTATTACTTTCGTCATCATTGTATAGTTGTCTTTTAACTTTAATTATACAAAAGCAGACATTCATATATTTAAAGCGTAAGACGCATATGTATTTCTTCCCTTTTTTCATTAATTATTATTAATATTGGCCTATCATCTGTAAAATGAGGACGAAGAACTTAAAACAAAGATATACAAAATATATATGATTTATATACGCCATATTTCATTATTTAGATTACAGGAGACACATAGAATAATTGCTATATATAAATAATATAATATAGATGACCATGTTTTAAAGCACAATTAGCATTTAAATGTATTAAACAATTTCCCATAATGTTTACGTATGTCATTTAGAGCAAGCTTATATGTATTTAAATATGATTTGATAACTGAAAACCATATATACTCAGTTATTTAATATATATATTCACTGAAATATTTTTTCTTTAGGGTGTATTTTGTTTAAACTTATTTTAATGCTAATTTATTTTATTTATGTTATCTTAGTAGACATGTCTTTCGTTCATATCATTTATAATATAATAATATACATTTCATGTAATATACAGTATACAGAGTTATCGGTGCCTAACAGTTTTTTTATGTCTGTTTCAGAAAGTAGTTATTGGAAAACTGAATTTGATAGTTTGTTGATCTGGAATTATGCATCATTTTTATAAATTATTTTAATTTAATTTAAAGTAAAGTATGGAGATTTGAAGTTAGTTAGAAAAATTATTTTTATTAACATGAAAATGCACATTTCAGATGTTTTCATTTGATACGTTTATTCTTAATAGTATTAGCGTACATAAAAATCACATAGGAATCGTATAACTGTTCAATAATAATTGTTTATAGTGCTTCAAAATAAGTATCAAGTTTTTAAGTTTATACAAGATGATATAAAATTGTATACTTTTATGAAATTATTAATTTATGTATATGTCTTATAACATCATGGTTAATAAGTTTTTTAACATCAATTTCATATTAAAATTATTAAAATTATTTGGTTCAAAACTACTTAATTTAATAAAGTTGTTCTAATTGACAGTCAGTCGATTTAAAGTGATTTCAAATAATATGGGGATTTTAATTTACCAAACAAGTAGATATACAAAGTAGGTAATAAGTTAATTCGGTTTCAGCCTTTGCATTTAATTTCATTAATTTTGAGCAGCCATTAATGATTTTTAGTGTGACGGCTTATTTTAATTGTTGATTACCTTTAGGTATGAACGCTTGCTATTGGTAAAATAAAATAAGCAGATTATGATTAATCAAAATTAGTCAATTATTCACAAAAAAGGCTAGTTAAAAAATCTTAATAATGTATATTTAAGTTGGAATTTTACGTTTTTAATCAATGCAAAAAATTATAAAGATTAGAGAGGTACCTACAGTTACACAGTGCGAGATTGAATGTAGCAGCTGAATATAGAGTGCTTTAAAAATCAATGAGTCATGGAAAAACAACTCAAAAATTTGGACAACTGTGAAGCAACTGGAGAGAGTAGATGTTGGTTTGTTTATCCTATGTGGATGTAGTTACAGTGTGGACATGTAAATCTATATACAACATGTGAGGTGTAGAGAGGAGACTGAGCATTGTTAAAAGGAAAAAACAGTTTCAGAGTTTAGTGGTGCGATAGATTAAGTGAACCGAAGGAATATATTTCTGTACTATAGTAGCCAAATGTTCGGATATGTGGACCCCTATACTGTAGGGATAAAAAGAGTTAAGGTTCCAAAGGCTTAGTATCTAATATCAGTATAAGTAGAAGTGCATTTAGTTTAAAAAATCTTTCTTTATGATTCTGTCTAGTAAACTTCTAGGATAGCAATGTATAGAATGCATTTCAATAGATCTAACTTAGTTTATCTTTAAGTTATATAGCCCTCAGAATGTATATTTTGTTCCCTTGTTTTTTTTCTAGTTTATATAATGCTTATATGCTTATAGAGGTAATTATAAAAAATTAAATACTGTCAAACTCAGCTGATTAGTATCTCAAATGTCCCAAATAAATTGCTTTTGTACTATAATTATTAAATGTACAGCAGTAGTTTTATATTTTTGGAAACTATGTAGTTATTAGGAAGTATATATATATTAAGTCAAGGAGTTTGACCGTTTAACTTATATTTTAAATTTACAAATTTTTAAATTGAATATATACATAGGTAAACAATTTAATGACTATATGTACTGTAAAAATAAAATGTCATGCTTTTACTCCAACATATGGAGAAACAAAACAATTATTATTTTTGTAAAAAATATTTTCTTCAGTTTATTTAACCTCTTTATGCTTATCCAGGTAATTATAAAAAACAAAAACTGTCAAACTCATTTGATAGGAATCTTAAATGTCCCAAAAAATTGCTTATGTAGTTACTATACTTATTGAATATAAAGCTGTAGTTTTATATTTATTGAAACTAGTTATTAGAAAGTAAGTATAGGTATATATATATTAAGCCAAGGAGTTTCACTGAACCTACGTTTTAAATTTACAAATATATAATTTATATATTGGTAAAAAAATGTAATAACTGTATGTATTGTAAAAATAGAGTTTACTGCATTTAATCCATCATTATGGAGGATAGATGGTGCCAATATATCGAAATTGGAAGAATTAAGCAATATTATTCATGTATCATACAGGTATATGTAAATATAACTTTTGTCAAAGTTGAATTTTGTTACCTACAAATGTCTTTCAACTTTTATTGATTAATTTAACATTCATCTGGGAAATGTTGTGTTTTTTTATAGCAAACATAGACGAATTTTATTGATTTCATGAATCAAAACTTTTCAAAAGTTGTCATATTTTTTATTTTCCAACTAATTTTTAGAGTAACAGGTTCAAAATTGAAAATTTCACAAATTCTTCGCGTACTATAAGAGCATTAAAAATAGGCATAGTTAAAATAGCATAATTAGCATTATAATTAATGCATGATCAGATTGACAAATTTATTATTAAAATTTAAAAATTAATTAAATTAAAAATTAAAAGCACAGAGCTGCATAAATGAATGTTTTAGGACTTTATACAACTATACCGCAAAGGGAAAGTCTCATTTTAATATTATTAGAATATTTCGTTATATATAAACATTTCATTTAATATTTTGTTAACTTACTTATACCAGGCCCGTAGCCAGGCATGAGGCAGACGAGGCAACTGCCTCGTCGCTTTTTGCAAAGTGACGCCTTTTAAAATATAATGTGCAACTACCAGGCGCCTAACCATCCTGACTTCTAATTTCTAAAGGGCGCTTTCGGGGTGGTGAACGGAGTAGTTGGAGGTGATATGTTTAACAATTTCCCACAAAAGTAAACAAATGGTTCCTGGAAAGGCGCCGACCCCGTTACGACGCTTTTTTATTTTGCTTCGTCGGTTTTGAAATCCTGGCTACGGGCCTACGATAATAAAAGTCTTATAAATATTTTTAGTCAAGTTATGCTAAAATTTATTATATATGACAAAAAACTCACCTTGTATGACAACTTAATCGTTTGGAGATTGTAAATCGATAGTATAAGGCTTTTGTATTAGACTTAAATTTAAATTTGAATTTCCCTGACAGTAAATAAACATAATGGTGTCTTATTTAAAGAACGGAATTAAACAACCAATCATATTGTAATTTATTTATATTCATGGCTGTGGAATAAAAAAAGCAGAAATTGGCATGATTACTAAAAGTATTGTGTGAATTTAAATAATTTCTAGGACATTATTTAAAACTGCTGCAATAGCCCCGGTCTACCCTACATACAAACTTCACACACTGGCCATCGTCAAACTTGCTATCAAAATGTATATATTCAATCCAAAATCATATTAGAATTTATATGCATGGCCGGCGCTGGCGGGGTGGTGCTAGCCCCCCCCCCCAATAATTAATGCTTTGTCGGTTAATTAAGTGCCTGTCGGTTTTATGGTGTGTTATGGTGGTGCCAGGAACATGCCTGGACGAAAAAGTGGCGTTGCCAAACGAATTACAGATATCCAACCAAAGACACATGCTACCACGCACACAAAGTCACGCACACTCATTGAGTCTCGGGGTGAAAGACACTATATCTGCAAGCAATGTATTGTCAGATACAATGGACACCTCAGAAGAAGTCGTAAAATTGATTAAATATTTTCCACAAAGAAAAATAATTCTCCATGAAATTTGCCAGAATATTGATGACGATGAAGGCATTCCCGAACGAGATATTGCAACATTTTCCCGAACAAGGTGGACTACCAAATCAAAGTGCTATCAATGCATTATTGACAATTATGCATCTCTTGAGGAGGAGTGGAACGTGTGTTTGAAGATGAAGCTTACACCTGACGTGAAAGCTCGGATCATTGGGTGTCAAAAATGTCTTCAGCTGAAGGAAAGCATGTCTCCAAATTGACTAGCGAAACTTTGAAAAAAATTAGGAATGAGGATGCTTTTGATAATTTCTACGATACCGTTCTACTGAAAGCAGAAAAAATTTATTTCGTTGAAAAACTCTGTCTGCCGAGAAAGAGGAGAGCACCAAAAAAGATTGAAGTGGGGAGTGGCCCTTCGTGGTATTCGAAAACACCTAGAGATTATTACAGACGCATATATTTTGAAGCATTGGATCTCATCATATCAGCAATCTCTCATTGCTTCGATCAGCCAAGTTTCAAAACTTGCTTAAATTTTGAAAATTTACTTTTGAAAGTCATCCACTCTGAAGATGTCGAACAGGAGCTTGCATTTGTTGAC
>JAYRBW010112481.1:0-17956 GCA_036023295.1 Invenusta paracnida
ATTTCTATCTCAAGAAGATCATCAAAGACGTGTTGAGTGCTGTGAAGCAATATTGCATAAATATGACAACCCTGTAAAAAAAGAAAAAGTTTTTTTACCGAAGAATGTGCGATTTATGCAGAAAGAAAAGGTTCCTCAATAAATATGTCATTTTGGTCCAAACAAAATCCCCATTTTTGAGAACAAGTAAGGCCCACCACAAGTTATGGTCTGGACAGCTATGTCGGCGAGGTATCTCATTGGTCCATTTTTCTTCACGGGTGGGGTAACTGCCGATAATTACATCAAAATGCTTCGGGATGAGTTTATCCCGGCATTACAGGAGAAAGGAATTCTGCAATCCTCTCACATCATGCAAGATGGAGCACCAGCTCATACTGCTATCAAAACAAGGAATTTTATGAATGACACCTTCCAGGATCGATGAGTAGGGAAATTTACCCCTTGGCCACCTCAAAGTCTTGATTTGACGTATTGTGACAATGCTTTGTGGGGCATTCTGAAACTCAGGATTGTTACCCAAAAAACCCAAAATGTTGCTAGATTAAAAGAAAAAATTTGTAAGAATTTCGAAATATTTCAAGAGACTGGCTCAAGTCAATCAACAATCGAACTTTTCGACGAATGCATTTGTGTGCAGAAAAGGGCGGCTTACAGATTGAACCCTATGATAAATAAATGAAAATATTGTTGTATTTTACTGTAGATATATATTATGCATTATAATTAACCATATACAAAATTTGGATTATTATGATTATCTCTTTTTTAAATAAACTTCTATATTGTAGGGACTTATGAATCACCCTGTATAATAAAAAAATATACAGAAATTTTTTTGAAAGACCTCTTTGTCAAATCTAAGTACCTTTTAAGTACTTTATAAGTACCTAGTCAAACTAAGCACCTCTAAGCACCTATACGAACCCTGTATCTGTTTTTTACCTGTTTTTATATCTGATTGGTCAATATTTGTTTGTAAATAGCGCAGCATTTAAAATAATCAATTTGACTTTGAATTAGAAGTTTTTAATTTTTTATAGCCAAAGATTACGATTCCAAAACTAAAGTAGGGGATTTTTGTAATGCCATAGACAAATTTGATAATGAAGAGTTTAGGCAATATTTTCATTTAACAAAAAATAACTTTAATATATTATGTTCAACTTCTCTGTCTGAAGAACTGAAAAACTTCAATTATCTGCTGTCCAAACAGAGAGCTATTGTTGAATGCACTTCTGGCCTAACTGCAGAGAGATGGAGAAGATTTAAATTTCTTCATATTCATTCAATAACTGATATGTGTGACATTATTCAAGCTATATGCTCATTGCATAATTTAAAAAAACAATCAGAAATTCTAAGGTATCTTTTAAAATAATGTTTTCGTCTTTATCATTAAAAATATCTGGCGGAAACATAAACACATGCTTCATTTATAATTACAAAAAAGTTATTTATTTGGTATTTATTAATCACAATCTAATTTTGTTTTTCACAATCAATGTTAATCACAACACAATCACAATGTAAAATTGTCAAAAAAATTGTCAACTTTTAATTCAAGGTCAAATTGATTATTTTGAAATTCCGCGCTATTTACAAACAAATATTGACCAATCAGATATATTTATAGATATATAGAAAGTTTACAGATATATATAACCGGTAAAAAACAGAGATATCTACTTATTTTTAAAAAGTAGGCCAAGGTGTAAACGAATTAAATTACAGCAAATAGTAAACAAATGAATGCAGCGTTATTGTTTTTAAAGAAAAACGAGATATTTTGTTGCCGTTTTTTAAACTCGAAAAGGCCCTAACACTTAAACTTCTCTACCATGTATTTTCTTCAATATCGATAGTGGAGAATCAGTTTAAAAATTAAAGTAACACCAAAGAAAAGTCAGAAAATCCGACGAATGTAAAAATTAAAATCGATAAATTAGCTAAAAAAGTGTTTTGTGAACAAGAGGGAATTAGATTTAGCAACATAAATAGGATTTCCACATAACCAACCTTTTTCATAATCAATAAAAATTGCATTGTGTGGGTGACAAATTATTACAGAAATCTCTATTAACACATACTAAAAAATATGAAGTCTAGTATTCTAGCGACTTATTAATATATGTATAAGTTGACTCTTTAAAACAATAATAAATTATCAATCAAAAACTAATTTTAACTCACAGAAATTGTAAAATATATTGACTAAACAAAAAACTTATTAAAATCGAAGAAAACATTAAATGAAAGTAAAGCAAATGCATTTCAAGGCGAGAATACTCAAATTTAACTTTAACATTAAAATTCCCTAAATATTTTAGGTTTAAAAAATATATAAATCATACGCTCTATTAAAAAATAACTAAGTAAGATGTTCAACGAAGTAAGCAAGTAATTGTAAATAACACGAAATTGCACTATAATATACATTAATAACTGGCCATCATTATAAAATTATTACAAAAAAGTATGGTTAATACACCATAATTTGAAAAGGCGCATGCGATCATCAAAACCAGGTGAACATAACTTTATGTAGTATAAATGCACTTAACCTTCAGACACTATATAACATAATAGAATATTTAAGATTAATGACACATTGAAAGGCAAGCTACAAGCCGTGAAAATACAGGCTCGATTAAAATGAATCAATAGAAGCAAAATGTGTACAATATAAGTAAAAAATTAAAGGTGTTGCTCCGGCACTAGATATACATATATAATATATATACGAGTAAATACACAGATAACATAATATTATATTCAACATTATGTAGGCATGTAAAACACAGGCAGGCAAGGCATAGCAAGAGAGAAAAGAAGAAGTGGCAGGGTAGGATAAAGATACGAGGCAACTGAAATAGCCAGAAATATTGATGCATACTTCATGTCATTGGCAGTAAGCCCGCTGTTTTGCCATTCAGGTCTCCAATAAATATAGCAAGGAGCAGAATAAAATCTGACAGATTTTATATACCACATGTATATATTTACATAATAATCAGAGCTCGGCTATATTATGTGGATGCCTAAGTCTTGAATCTTAAAATACTGACTGCACAATCTATAATATTCTATAAAAAACAAGCAAAGCAGCGGAGTGGGTCTCGATTTGTTGGAACTGTATCAGGAGCGCCAGTGAAACTGATTGAACAACAACTGTACAACTACCTACTGAAGCTGGTCAACAGTCAGTCAAATCAATAAGATCCTGGAGGATAGAGAAAAATTCGAATGCCAAGCGATGTGTGCCGCCTAAATGTAGTTAAAAACCAAGTGTGCTGGGTTGCTTGTGCTGCGCGCCATAATTTCTATATATACACATAATATCTAAAACATAAATACATACACAATCCATAGCAGCAAGTCAAAAGCATATTTAGGGATAAAAACAAATCTACATCTCTATGATTTCTGAATACTGTTCAACAGTTATGCATAATAATAAATTACAATATCGATGCATCGCACATTGGACAGATTATAAAAGTGCTACTATTACCTCGAAACCTCTTTCATAATAATCAACATATAGTTATACCCTACCCTACTTGCTCTCTTTAATTTAATTCCCTAAATCTTTGATGAGCGGGAAAGTATACAACAAACTATACAACGTAACGTTCGTGTTTGACTGGTTAGTTCACTGCTGAAATTCACCGATTACGTCAAAGAGCGGGGAGAGAAATAAAAAGAGATGAAACAAAAACTGGAACTAATGCCACCATCCAGAGCTAGACATATTTCAGGAAATCAATAGTGGTAGTCTAGTCGACAACATATTAAGCACAAAACGTGTGTATAATGCATAAGAATAATCATATTATATTCCTATAATAATTCAACCAGAAGGAAGGATTCAGTAGAAAACAATAATATTAAACAATGTATTGGAATGAGAGACATGATAACAATATACTCAATATGGACTATAGGCTATGGAGTTCAAACAAACATGAAATTAAGAAGAAATTTGTGATTTACCTGTAGGAGGGACATCTATGGCAGCTAAAATATTGGAAACAATGTGCTCCAGAGAGCATTGGTGCAAGGAGTCAACGTAAACTGTGTAGATTATGCTTAAACAATTCTGAAAAGAAAAAGTGGTATTATACATAGATGTAAATAATTATACAGTATTTTTCAAACGAACAGAGTAAAAAACTAAACTATAAATAAGTGACCCTTCATGATTAACCTTCAATATTTTAAATTGTTTTAAATTGAAAAATATATTCCTTAACATTTGGTAAGTCTAGCGACATGTTTCACTCGCATATTTCATTATATAAGAAACTCGGAAAACGGTACAAATTAATAATATAAAAATGTTATAAACTTTAATTTCATATTATAATCTTTCAAATATAGACACTAATTTTCTATAAAAAAATAATCAACACACAATAATAGTAATAGAATTATAAATAACGATTACATCTTTATTGTGCATAATACTGTTATTAACATGAACAAAATAATTTGGTAATGCACACAAATTATTTTATGTTATAGTACTTCAATCAATTTTATGGAAATTAAACTAATATTCATTGATAAAATTAATTCTGTGTGACCTAACAATTATACTTATACTTTATAACTTGAATTCTATTAAAAGTTCTAATTACAGAATGGTTGACAATTTAAATGTTTTATATAACATACGTTTTATGCTGGTAAAGGACATTTTAAACTAGATAGAAACAATGTAAAATAAAATAATTAGACAATAAATACCTAGATGATAATTAATAAAATTATAAAACTATATAAATACGAGTTTGATTGATAGATACAGAAGCATTGAAATCAAGATATTAAACAATATGTTTAGTATCCCTGATAAAGTTTTGTTTGAAATTTAAAAATATTTAATTTCAATATATTATTTTAAATATGCTAATGCATGTATGCAAGTATTTAAAGGCTAATATGAATAAAACTATGAAAGCAACCTTGAGAATATCAAAGTGTTGATGGCGAGCAAGGAGCACAAGACACTTGTGCACATAGAGATCTGCAGGACGGACAAGATTGGGATCGTGAGGTGTGGATGAAGTATGACCCCCGCCACCACCACTCCCGGCTGTGTCAGAGGAATCAAGACAGATGGCATCGTCACAGACGAGAGCAGCTGAGGAAGAGGAGGTAGAGGGGACAACGCGACCCACGTCACTGGAGAGGGGGCTGCCACTCCCGCCCAGACCGTTGCTGGAAGAAAAGAGCCGGATAAAATGCAGCATAAAACAGTCATTTTCATTATGATAATGGATTCTTAATGATATTCTAAAATTATTTAATGACTTATCATGCCATAGTTTTACGCAAATTTTCAATAATGTCTACATAAGTTAAATTCAAATAATATATTGAGATAAAATCATGTAGACTAGATTCTGAAAATTATGTCAATATTGTTTAAAAATTATAAAATATTTGTAAGAGATATAATTTTTTTTTGAGAAACAACATCAATTTAATCTGAAATATTTTTAAAAATATCATTTCACAGTTTTTTTAAGTGATCTCATGCTATAATTTATAGCTTTGAAAAGAGTTCGTGAATATTGTACTTGATGCATGAAAGCCAATGCTGATACTCAACGTTTGCATAATAGTGTTTATGGCTGAATTTAAGTGAATATTGAATTACCTGGAAACTTTATTCGGTCATTGTTGCTGTGATTAAAGGTATACTATGTGAAATAAGCTAAATCTTAATTTATTATCCAAAAATAGACCTAATCTAAATTATTTCGATATGCCATATACCGTCAAACGTGGTAACTTGGACACTTCGTTTTTTAAAACAGTGACCAATATAAACAAATATAGTTTAAATTTAAAATTTATTAAAACCTAGACATCAGCTAAATTATTGACAAGATTTAAACATTTTTCAAACAATATTAAGTACAATATTTAAGAGAACGCATGTTTTAATTTTTTTTAATACATTCGATCTAAAATATAGAAATATGCCTCTAATAATGACAATGATTTGTCATCGATCCATCAGTACAATAGAGAATACAAGACTTGTTATTAATCTTATCTTAGTTGTTTTAGATATGTTATGGCCTATTCAGATGTTTTGAAGGTCTACCACAGCAGATTGTGCAGCCCAAGTCTTCGTTTTACTTCTCTGTAGAATTCACCTTTATTGATGTATGATCCAAGAAAATTTAATTTTTTATACTTCGATTATCTTTCAATCTGCTTTAACATTGGGTTGTTGATCATCTTCAATAATCATGATCTTGGTTTTCTAATATTTTAAAAATAATCCAGCTTCTTCAGTAGCTATTCTAACTCTTTTTAAGAAATATTGCATCTGTTCCTTTATTTCTGTCATTAGTGTTATGTCATCTGCATATCGCAGGTTGTTTATATTCTCCCCTCCAATAATGATGCCACATTCAAAATTTTTTAGCGCATTTCTCATTACCCATTCAGCATATATATTGAATAAGTATGATGAGCAGATGCATCCCTGACGTACACCTTGTCCAATGTTAAACCAGTCGTTATTGCCACAGGGAGTTCTTACTGTCGAAGTTTGGTCTGCATAGAGAGATTTGTACAGTGCCGTTATATATGTGTGGGAAATCCCATTCTTTCTAATGTCTTCCACATTCGTTGGTGATGTACTATGCTAAAGGCTTTACTATAATTAAAGGCGCTTTTTTATATATCTCGAAAGAAACTTGCTTGGTTCTTTGGTATTTGTTTTTTGTGTTTTGTCAACTAATTTTTGGCTGTTTTAATGATAGAGGTTTTTATTTCACACCAGATTTCATTTGCATTTTTCTTTTTTTCTTGTTCATATAGCAGTTGAAATCGATTCTTAATCTCAACATTGAACCTGCATGGGATTGTGGTCAGACCGCAACGCGTGATAATGGTTGTCGTTTCAATGCTTTCAACTTGAGTTTCATTGTGTTGATGGTCTGAGCCACAGTCTGCTCTAAGATAGGTTTTAGTGCTTCGAATTCTCGATCGTTAACGTTTTTTTATCATGATATAGTCTTTGATCTAGATATAGATTTGATTTCGTGTTTTACCATTGAGTGAAGTCCACGTATATAGTCTTCCAGTTAATATATATAATATATTATACGTTAAAGTACTGTAATTGCCAGTCTTTGCATCGAAGTCACCCATAACATCTGTTACATCTTTTCTGGGTGTCTTGTCAAGTATTTCTTGCGGCTCGTCATAAAATATGTTGGTGGTGTAATCATCAGTTATACCAGTAGGAGCATATGCTTGAATAATCATGATATTGACTGATTTCACTTGCATTCTGATGGAAATAAATTGTTCATTCACAGGGTTATACCCTAAAACTGTCGTGCTTTTATACCGTTAGAGAATGAAAGCAACACCAAGTATTTTATTGGTATCATCTCCCGAGTAGTAGATTGTGTACCCATCATTGTTGAGAAGTGGTCTTTTCCAATAGATAGCCGTTTAGATGTTCCGAAGATATCCAAACAAGCACGATGCAATTTACAGGTCAACAGTGGTAATTTGTCTTTACTAGTTGTTCTTACGTTCCATGTTGCAAATTTCTTGTGTATAATATAGTCGCCACATAATCCATTTCCATTCTGAAAGCATCTGCTTGCAAACTTCCCATGGTGGGTTTTGATCTGCATGCGTCATTATCTGACGGAGTACTTGGGTTAGTAGCATGCCTTTTCCTAGGGGTTGTTCTGGTATCCATTGATCTGGGAGGCCCACTGTTGGATGTCATATCTTGGATGTGTTGATTGTCTGTCATGTTTTGAGTTTTTTTGTGAGAAAGATACTGCAGTAGGTGTCCGCGCCTTTCCGCAGCGTAGTTTTTAATTATAAAAGGTAGGTAACGTTTAAGAGTTGTCTGCTAATAAGCAGATTTTCTGCTCGACCACCGTGCACCGTTCAGTCGTTGTCTTAGAAAATATAATTCGCCCTGAAGCACATCCAGCGTCCTGCTGCCGCCGACATCATCGTAACCCTGGAAATGGGGCATATACATATTAGGAGGACCAAGTCTACCAGTAGGGACATTTGTAATGTGTAGAATTTGAAGTCAGAGTTACTTTCTCATAGCTTTTGTCTAACAAGAGACATAAACTACTAGGCAGCAGGTAGATTTAAGAGTCGGAGTTGCTTTCTCTTCGCCTTTATCTGTCCAGAGATAAAACCTACAAGGCAGTAGGCGAATGCAGTTTAATGTTGTTCCCATATATATGACAATTTATACGTTTATTGATGTATGCTTTGTGGAAAGCTATATTGATTTATGCTACTGTTCGTCCGTATGATTTTAGATATTTATTTGAGAGAATTGATTGATTTATGTGTACGAATTTAGATAATAATCAATTTATCTATTGGTAAAATTAAGTTTTTGTGATCTTTTTGGAGTTATCAATTCTGGTGTGATGTTTTGTAATTTGCCTGATTGTGTTTTTTTTTATTTGATCTCACATCTTTTTATTCTCATCCATGGAGATTTCAAATCCAAATTCAGAGATTAGAAGTTGTCGGAGGCTGGAGTGAGTTGTCGTTTTAAATCAACGATACCCAGGACACATTAATAATTAATTAATGATTGCATGATTGTATTAAAATATGTACTTTTTATTAAATATGATTAAATTTTCTCCAAAAAATATATCATTCAAATTAAACAAACCGACAATAATATATGCATCCTAAAATGTCCTAAATGAAAATATTGCATTATTTTTAACAAAAAAAATATATACAAATTTCATAGACCCAATAAAAACTTTTCAATTTGAATTAATTATAATTCATATCACCAAATTGCATATTTCTTGCAAGAATTTAAACTCTATAGATAGAAATGAACAAGTAACAAGCATATCACATAAAAATTATAAATCTTGTTGTGAAAATGTAATTTCATACTTGTTTAGGCAGATAGCTTTTATATTGTTAATACGTAACCAGTCGAAAGTCAAAGCTGATTTAGCTGGAAATCAACATCAAATGTACATGAAATTTAAATGTTCATAGATAGTTCATAATATTATGATAAAAGATATGATAGGTCTAAATGGTTAACGGATCAATAACTGTTAACGGTTACAACAATATTATTTGAATGAAGAAGACAGTGGTACCTGATCATTCAGTGAAACATAACAACTATAATATGAATTCATTGTGTCTTTCCATAATAGGGAATGGATGCAGCCGAAAGAAATGTTTCAAAATAACAGTAAATTATAAGTGCTATTCTTGTAGGCATAAGTGGATGTTTAGCTAGTTGAACTAGTTACAACTAGTCAAAGAGAAAATTCCTTAATCAATATTACCAAAGTGTTAATAGTAGTTAGTACCTGAGCGCCTGGGCAGAACCCCGGACGGAGTCGGCCGCAGCAGCCGCAAGGACTTGAGAGGCGACAGCTTCATGGAAAGTAAGACAAGCGCAGTAATAGCGGTTGGCCTCGGTGCTGGTCAGATAAGCGATGAAGAAGGTCGGTGGAGTCTTATGACGGGTCACCGTCCATCCGCACGGTTGACAGAACTGAACACAGACAAGGAAAGTACAATTCCTAATCATCGGAACGAAGTTGCGGTTTTAGAAATACATATGGCACAGAACTATGTAACTCTTTTAGGTCTATTTAGTATTATGGAATTATTATTGATAGATACACGTAAATAAATAGGTAATTATTTGAGTAAATATCTCTGATAGTCTTATCCTTTTTTAAATTATATAAATTATTAATTACCTACACATGTTATGCAAAATTATCAAACTTTGTTATACCGTGTAAAATTTAAATATAGCGATTTTTTTAAATATTGCTTTGTTTCTAACGTACAGTTTACATAATATGTGTATACTCGCATACATATTTATGTATTTCCAATATTATTTGTGTATACATAAATAGGATTGATCGACAACGTTTTAAGAATACTCTTAAATATAAAAACTATTTTTGGCAAGTGTACAAAAATAATATATAAAATAATTTTGATTTAGAGTTATCCAGCGAACGCATTAAGAAAGTCACGGTGTATAATTATTTTCATATTCTGGACGGTTTAATTAAAGTATAAATGCATTTATAACCTACTTTAATTAACGTAAACATAATCAAAAGGTATTCACAACTTAACAATTAAGATTAGGGAAGAAAATGACTGAATTTCATATCACGTCCTCAAAAATCTACAAATTAAGCAAAAGGTGGAAACATAATATGCATATGCAACAATTATCAGTCTTAAAATAAATTTCTCAATTAGTTATCCTGCGAATAATATAATCCGCAATCAAAAGATACTAATATATCGATTATTCTTCATTTTAAACAGACATAATTAATCGGATAATTTGTTTGATACAAAGCACTATAAATATAAAGTGCATATTAGTACTAAGTTACAAATATACTGAATGTTAAGCTGTATAATACAAACTAATTCAGCATAATATAAACATAACAATAAAATTTTGGTATTACCGATTTCAAATCTTTATAACTATAGAGAGATATTAAGAAAGCGTGTATTTAACCGAGAGTTATCAAATAGTGGCTTCGATGCATGCTATCATGGGGGGCCGTTAGTACATAACACTACATAATCAATAATAAAATAACTAACTTATGCATATCAAGCATATGCAGTAGTGTAACCGGATACCAATCCTACAATAAAACAAAGACCAGTTCGATAACTAAACAAGAATTATGTAGAAATACAATTTACCAACTTATACATATATCATGTATGTATAATAATTTTAAAATACATATTTGCTAAATATGAACATACTTTTCTATAAGATAACTAACAGTAATTCGAATAATCCAAACAAAACGAATCTTTCAAGATATTTAAGGAAAATTAAAGTATCGTTAAAAAAGAATGAAACATATATTGTGTAATATACATATATATATATGTGCCACTAGTATATGCATACAACGAGTGAAATAAAATTATGATGTACTAAAACATAGTAATAACACATTTAGTGAAGAGTTCTTGTCTCATTTATAATTTAACACGCCTCAGAGATAATGTTAGGACTACCTCTAAACCAACAATATAATAACTGTGGCACGTATAGGAATATTGTTAAGTAAAACTGTGTTCAATTATTTATGCACATCCTGTAGAACAAAAGAGTCCATTAAAAATAATACCAATTTCATAAAATTACCTCAGATTGTACGCAAAAGTTGGCGACGTAAATTAGAAAGAATTTCAGCAAAAAACTAAATAAAAAAGCAATATAAGGATGTTTTTCTACAATTTAAAAATATATTCTTAAAACACCATATATAAACAATGAGTTTAAAATATCCAGTAAGTATAACAATCCATATAGTAATAACTTACATTTTCTATTTCAAACTCGTAGGGATAATCATTCCATTCTTTTGTTGGAAATCTTTGTATAATCTTGCCATCACTTACACCGTTTTCTGAAAGACAATAAAATAAAATTTAAGAGTATTTTTGAAGCAAATTATTTGAAAATTTATTTTTGTAATATTGTTAAAGGCAAAAGTATTAATAAATTAACTATCAATAGAAATTGTTTAGTGCATGTCACAAAAAACGTTACACATAAATATAGATATTTATGTTATGGATGCTTTAATTTATCTTAAAGTTGTGTTAAGAAATAGTTTTAAATAATTTTATATATCGTTGTATTCAAGAATAAAAAAAAGGTCTGTAGAGATATTTTGAAATTATAATAATTAAAATATCCCAAAAACAGAAGATATAAAAATCCTAGTTAAATAATATAAGCAATTCATTGAAAGTAGAGGCGTGTTAAAAAATAGCATTTTGTTAGAAATATTTCAAATGCATAATAAAACTAGATACCCATTTAATTATAAATTCCCTAAATACACTTCTTAATATTAATAAAATTAACTAAGAATAAAGTTAAAATAAAATATGAATACATTTACAGTTATTGAGTTAAAGGTGTATTCCAAATTAGTTACAGCACCTAATGCAAATTATAATTAATAAAAAATATTTACAAATATACTTAAAATCTAGACCAAAATAAAATGCATAAGCTGATTTATAATGCTTAAAACATTACATAGTAATATAACAAAGTGAAATACTATTACACATATTTTTATTATTGGCTAAATTTTAAATATCAATTTAACACAGCTTTAAATAGCAACTAATTAAATTACTGTCAAACATTAGTATAGTATTAAAAACTACAATTAAACGTTTATTTAATGATACTCAAAATAAAATGTAATGCTATATTATTAATATTGTATAAATGTGTAATTAAATCATAATCATACTATCCTGTAATTTTTACATACACTTAGTACAAATTGAGAACAATAATTAATAAGATTAAATATAAGTAAAATTCAGTGTATCAATTCAAAAGATAAACTATAAAGTACTTGTAGTAGAATTTCACACATAATTTACAAAAGCTTAAAAGCAAGTAAAAATATCAATACATTACTCAAAGCTTTTTTAGCATAAATAAACATTCGGCTTTCCCATTTCATGTGAAAAAATGTAAACATGTAAGGTATATGGTATGTATAATAATCATATTTATATCTATTAGCTCTATTATGACTAAAACATTCATAATATTTCCTTGCTTATATATACTTCTTGCCTATGTAATATATCATTTAACATTTTTAGACATTAATAAAATACAAATGTTTTATTATTTTAACTCAAGCTAAATGTCATTTCTAATATCCTATAACAGAAGCTCAATAAATAGAAAACAAAAACATTATTATAATTGTTTACTTCCTTATTTAAATTCTTCAGCGTACTAGTCTTCTTTTTCTTCTCGACCTATTTTGTGCTGCTTATACTGTTTGTGTTTTTGTAGCTATATACCATGTTTACTAATTTAACATATTTATGTAGTAATTAAATGTTTATATTCTGTATTTCTAATCAAAACATTTATCTATTCAACATTACAGTATATCATGTATTTTACAATTGATGTTATCTTACAAGTATTGTAATGTATACCATAAAATATTGGTTCCTAACTAGTTTGTTCATAATAATAAACAACAAGTTAAAAAACCCAGCATAAAAATAAACCTAAATGACATTTTCCAAGAATGTACATAGCCTATAACCGCAACTACTAAGAGAATCGAGAGTTGTGTTAACCTAAGATTAAAGCTCCATGGCTACTTGATCTAGTTTATGGAAGTCATATTTATAAATTCTGTTGGACTGAAAAGAGATATTGTACATTATCAAATAATATTATAAGTAAATTAGTCAAATTATTACTAATAATAATAATTGTTACATTAAATATGGTTAACACATGTGTTATTTACACAAAATATTCTGCTTTTATCCAATTATATTTTGATTTGTTTCCATATGAAATAAACCTGTTTAAGAATATGTATAATTATCAACCACCTATGTGTACAATAAACACTACAGAGAGAAATAAACAGTTACTGATTAAACTATAAATATGGCTTATTGATTATAAAGCAAAGAAGCCATTATTGCAAACCTCATCCTCACTCACCCCAGCCCCAACATCTCAAAACAGGAAATCAACCCCACTTTCTAATTTTTCTATACAATATAAAATGACAAAATAAGGATGAAAAGATGATTATAATGTTAGCCCTTTAAATTCAGGGTGACAACAATTTGTCAAAAAGCATTTTTTTATATACTTGATTAACCACAATTTGGTCTCTCCATTTAAGCCAATAGCATTAGCTAGATGAGACTAGAATGCATGGTTTAATTGGCTTAGTTATAAATATTCACTGCCCAGTATTTGAATGATGACCATGTTTTAACATAATTAGTATAGGATATACATATGTACAGCTTTCCTAACAGAATATTCTTCTCAACATGCAGCCATGAAAATGTCAAATTGTTTATTTAGGATGAATTTAAACATATACAGAGTGGTTTAAAAGTAATGCAACAATTTATAACTACAGTGTGGTTCAAAAGTGACACAACTATTCATATAAAACATAATTCAGTCAAAAAACATCTTTAACGCATTAGGTACTTTTTGTGGTAAATATTGGTCTATTGTGTTTTGTTTCAGTAGTTATGGAGTGACTTATTAAGGAAGAGGGAAGTAGGGCTGTGAAATGTTATTATGAAACACAAAGCTTAGCAGAGATTTCAAGACTAGTAGCAGTTCATTTAAATTGTCCTGCCTCTGAAAAATCTACAATAAAAATGCTAATTACGAAATTCGATGAAACAGGCTCTGTATTTGACATCAATAGAAGTGGACAATCATCCACTTCAAATGATCCGCTGATTCAAGCTGCAGTAAAAGATCAAGCTAGAATTGATGCACCAATGTATTTTCAGAGAGTATAAGCACAATAATTATCTGCTGCTGGTGATGGTCCTAGACATTATAATCTCTCTTATAATACAGTCCTTCAGAATCAAAATGGGTATGAAACCATACATCCCACGTCTCATACATGGTCTCCATGAAAATGACCCTGATCAAAGGATTGAGTTCTTGGAAATTGCTGATGCAGATGAGTCTTTTGATGATTGAATCACATGGTCTGACAAAGCATGTTTTGAGTTAAACAGTCACAAAAAGAGGCACAATTGTGTTTACTGGTGAGATGATAATCCTCATTTGATAGTGGAAAAAGAGATAACAAGACAACCTTCCTGGTGTCACAACTTTCTTTTTTCAAGATGCATGGATAGGAAGGGGCGGATGGTTTGACTTGCCTGCCAAATCTCCTACAAACTTCTTTTTATGGGCATCCTAAAAGACAATGTGTAAGGCTAAAAACCCAAGACAATTCAAGCATTGAAAGAGTCTTCAATGCCATCACACAACCTGTACAGACCATAAACATGTAATTGTTCCAGAAAGTGTGTTGCTCTGTCTGAATTCCGCCCAAATGTATCCAATAAGGTGACTATTTTGAGATGTGTCAGTGACTGGGAGTTTTATTATTCTGTTTTCTGTCTTATTATTCATTCTGATTGTTATTATTACTCCTCAAATATGTACAAGAATATAATACAGTTATGTTTTGACAGAATTGTATTCTAACTTTAACTTTATATGAATAGTTGCATTACTTTTGAACCAACCTATATGTATTATAATGTATATGTGTATTGTAGTATATATTGAATAAGTAATAATAACAATTAGAATGAATTATAAAGTCCCAGTCACTGAAGCATCTCAAAATGGCCACCTTTTTTATACATTAGTTAAGCATGCAAGCACCAGCAACACAATTTCTAACACAAATCCACATTTATAGTTTGCAGAGACCATGATGGAATCTTTCAAGGTTTTTGGTCATACACAGGTTTTTGGTCTTTTAGAACACATCACAAAAAGAATTCTACAGGTGTAATGTACAGAGAATTAGCAAGCCAGTCAAGCCGTAAATCCCTGCCTTCCTATGCATGTAGTCAGAAATTTGCCATTAAGCCAAGCACAAACAATTAAAGAATAATGAAGCTGGGCACAATCATGTTGAAAAATTAAGTTGTGTCCATCTCACCTTGCAACCTAGTGTTGCAAAACCAACCAGTCAGCATTTTAAGATAAAGACTGAGTGACAAAAAAAGTATAAACCAATAATACCATCAGATAAATTGCAGACTACACTAGGAAGATTGACCCCTTTTTAAACTTTCAAATTAGGATTATAATCTCATCAAAAAACATAATTGTGCTGGTTGATGTGGTCATTTAACTTGAAACATGCTTCATCTAACTATATGATTGGATCAACAAAAGACTCATCTGCATCAGCTATTTCTAAGAATTGATTAAAAAACCCAACCCTTTAGTTAATATCATTTTTATAGAGACAATGCATTAAATGTGGGCTGTATGGCTTCATACCCATTTGTTAAAGACTTCAAATAACTGTATTATGGGATACTTCATAATGTCCAGGACCATTACCCACAACAGATAACTGTTATAGTACTCTCCACAAATATATTGGTACACCCATTCCAACTTAAGTTCTTACTGCAGCTTGGAACAGAGGATCTTTTAAGGTGAATAGTTGTCCACATTGAGAGATTTCCAATACAGAATCAGTTCCCTCAGACAAATTTTGCAATTAGCCTTTTGATTGTAGATTTTTTCAGGTGTATAATTATTAAAATGAATTGATAAAAATATGTCTTTAGTCTAAGTTATTTATTTCATAATAAAATTATATAGCCCTGATTCTCTCTTCCTTAGTAAGTCACTGCATAACTATTATAACACATAATACATCAGTATTTATAACAAAAGAGAAAAGAAATTAAAGATTTGTTTTATCAGAGTATGTATTGACAGTGGGATATAATAAAATAGTTTTACAAAATTACTCATTTTGATTGTAATTATAAAATTGTATAATATAATTAGTAATTCTGATTGTTATTGTATTAGTCATTCAACATAAAAATACATACATATAAATTGTTGTGTTACTTTTTAACCACCCTAAGTCAATCTATATCAATTGATTGACTTATAAACACACAAAATTTAAATAAAAGTTAACACAAATAAATTGAGAGATGTATTACATGCTATAGTATCCCCCAACCTCTCCCTTTGTCATATATTTTCAAATTCTTATAAAGTTTATTATATATTTTAAATGTTTTATGTAGACTGAGGCAAGTGGGATAAAAAGCCATGGATTACAAAAATGTAAACAATGACAAGAATCAATTATAATTTTTCAATAGATTTATTTTAATATTTTTGTGCAACTTTGAAATATATGCTTTTATATTTTTTGTATATATAATATTATATATTTATACTGTTATATAAGCTGCCTTCATACATTATATAATGGGAAATACACAGAACATATTAAATATTTTGGTAAGATTAATGGTAAGATTCTATGACTATCTAAGTCATATTGTATATATTATATGTTATGCTTAAAGTGAGTTTATTACAGAAAAAGTTTATTACTGCCACAAATTTTAGGTAATTCTAAAAATGTTCAATTGTGATATATATAGGTTTAACAAGTGTTCTATTTTTATTACACAAATGAGAGGGTGCAATTCATAATAGCTCTAGGTTAGTTGTTTGTAATTCTAATATTTCAAATAGTATTATTTAATTTAATAAAGAATCTAGTCTTTGAATAAGTTGCATATGTAGCAAAAATGCTATGGATACAATTACTCAAAAATACACAAATTGTCAAATTACCCTGTCTATCCATTTTCTGGTATAATTATAAACAATAAATAGCTCAGATAATATACATAAATAAATAAATATACAAACTGGATATAAATAGTTATATAATCATTCATATACTTAATGGTTGGTACTATTGACAGTGCAAAATTGAGATCGAGAGACATTTCAAATGAATTCACATACTAATATGAAAAATTGCACATTTGTAAATTCAATTATCAACTTGAAGAAATATTAATTCTTCTAAAATAATAATTCAATCTGTTATCAAAGTTGTATTCATAATTTGAACATTAAGATATTACAAAAACAACCAAAACTACAACAAAAAATTTGGTCACACTGTCAATAGAACAGTAAAAATGATAGTGTAACCATTCTATTGACAATGCTAATGTGCTATCATAATGTCATTTTTCTTTCAAAAGAATTATACTAATATGATAATTTTGTTAATTATTCATTACTTTTATTTAAGTTGGTAAATGAATTAAGAAATATGCCATTTTTGGTCACACTGTCAATAAGATGGTAAGTGACAGTGTAGTCACACTATTAATAGATTTAATTTGACAATAATCTCCCAGTCAGCTGGAACTTGTTAAACCTGAGCTGACTGTTGGAAATGAGGTTACACTTTTGCTGAGAAACATTATCTGATTGGCTGCTGGCTGCTCTCTCTCACTCATCTAC
>JAYRBW010112492.1:0-17955 GCA_036023295.1 Invenusta paracnida
GTGGATTCGAAACATGTCGAATTTTTATTAAAATATTATGTACCAATATGTCTTGGCTTTTCTCTTTCTCATTAAAAAAAAATTAAAAGATACAGTTTTAGATTTTAATATATTAGTATAATAGTGCTTTAGGTACAATTTAGTATACAGCAAAAATTAAACTAAAACATCAGTTGTTATGTTAAATTCAATTTAAAAAAAACCCCAAAAGTATGTTTAATTATTTCAATTAATTTCACATTTTGAATGTTCTTTTTTGATTATTTTTAAAACAGTCTATATTATTAAATTTGTCAAACCTCTATATTTTCCATCATACTCGATAACAGTTATTTATAGGTTAAGTAATACAATTGTATTGTTACATATGCATAAGTATATAATAATATGCATTTAACCTTAATTATTTTGTCTTCCCTTTTGATTGTTTTCTTCAAACATAGCATAAAACGAAAAGAATTATTAAGCATTTGTGCGACTTTTGATTTATTATTACGAGAGAAAGAGTGTGCATTCCATATTTCTAGTTATATTAGCTTTTCTCTACCTGACGCTACAATATCAACTCTATACGACTTGGGTCTAATTACTGTTTCCTTTCTGCCCTAATTGTGCTTTGGAAAGGGGTTTTATTTCCTCACATAATGCCTTCTTAAAGTCGACTTTAAAAGCATGTTTTTAATTGCTATTTACTGTAACTTAAAAACTTTTTGTTAAAAATATGAATCTAAAATATTGTTTAGGGACTTAAACTTTTTATAATCACTTTACTACGTTTACTAGATACTTTTTCGTTATATATTGTTTTCTACAAATTGTCTAAATAAATTCTTATGTGCAATATGCCGGATTGCACTGATATTATACAATGTACCACCTATTAAATAAATAGAAAACTATTCCAATAAAATATTATAAAAAATAAATAAAGACTTGGACTATTTTTGGAGATGTTTTATATCACATCTTTATTATGTGTTTGAATAAGAAATAGGCTCAAACAATACTAACTTTCTTTTGAAAAATAAAACAGAAATAATTTATACTTAAAACCTGATATCTTATTCATTTTAACGTTATACTACAGGAATCGAATCAATTTGATAAATATTGTTTGTTATTTATGAAAAAACACTGCACGCTCAACTTTATAACATTATATTATTAATAAAATCTTTTCATACAATAAAATTCACACATAGTATAAGAAATCAAGTGCAGGCATGCAGCTCCAATAAATGAAGATATTGTAAATAAATTACTATATATCTATATATTGTCTCCAAAATAAATCTAATTTATGCAATAAATTAGAAAGGCATTGTATCTTTGATACAAAGTAGGATAATCATTTTATTGGATTACGGTTGTTCTGTGGTTGTACATGTGCAATATTCTATGAAAATATGTAGACTATAGAATATAAATGAACGTAATTCATCATGCTCTATAAGATCTGATAGGAATATATAAAATGTACATATACAATTTTAAAACTCCTTAGGTGGTAGTATAATGTTAGACATTTATTGTAGATAGTATATAAATGTGAATAATTAAAAAGTTATCACTTATTGCAGTTAACATAACACATGATAATATACTTTATATAATATAATCGTGCCTATGGCATATGTTTATAATAATATATAATTAAAATAAAATGATAAGATATTAATTTGTGCAGCATTATTTATGAAATATTTATTATTAGTTCAATCTTTATTAGATGTAAAAATGTTGATCTTCGTTTATTTAAAACTGTATTTATTTATTTAAATTTCTAAACCAACATTTGGCAATTTAATATACTTCTTTGTATCGCATAAACCAACATAGTACCATTAAGAGAATAAAATACTTTTCATTTTGGAAACAGATATCGATTAATTTTTATCAGCTAAAATAAATATAACAATGAAAGATGTATAACATTGAAAGCTTAAACATATTTTTAAAACAATTCGAAGAATATTTTTATTATTCAATAATTTCAATAAAATTATTTAATAATAATAGTCATGATATACAACATAAAATTATTTTTTAATTAAATAACAATGACAACATTGTAACTTTTACAAATAATTAAATACATAAACATAATATAAAATAGCTATTTTAAAAGTTTAATTATTTCAAATTATTGAATATGTATTAAATGCTAGCTGTTACAAAAATACTTAATGTTGTGATATCCTTTAATAAATAACAGTGCGAAAATATCCCCTTAACCCATATATTCTACATTTCTGAAAACTACAATTAAACAATAAAACGGTATTAAATAAGACTCTCAATTCTAAACAAAAGATACAATAATATAAATTTATTACAAGCTGAATAAAATTAACAAGCCAGAGGTACAATCACTGCAAACTGCAAAATCAATATCGAAAGTGTTAATATGGACTTGTTTTCACAAATAATTATGGGAATATATACGTTTTCAGTACTTCGAGCAAACCGTGAAAGATCAATTTACAGCTGGCCGTGCTATAAATATGCTAGAGTCTGGCAAATCAATTCATTTAGTCTCTAACCACCTGCAAGTGTCTCGTCAAACAGTTAGCCGTTGTTACATGTAATTTGTTGCCATAGGCAATATAGTGGTGGTAAATAATTGGGGCGATCTAGAAAAACAACAGCTCACAGTAATCGTTTGCTAAGAAAGGTAGTTAATGGTATTTATTTTATTAATTCACTATTGTTGATCGATTTTAGGAGAAAATGAGTCTCACTAGATTTTGTGAGATGAATAAAAATTGCATGGTTTAAACAGTATCGTTTGGTCCTATTAATCTATTATTATCTAAAAAAATGTCTTGTTCGTCATTGCTTGGCTTAAAATCCTGTGTCCGTTTATGTATAATTTTCTGTTAATAAGTTCACACTTATATCCTATGATATATATTTATCTTACGTCATTGCAAATTCTTTACTATTAAAAATGACAAATTAAACTTTAATTATTATGCATGCCAATTTCAGTTTGAAATCATGTATATTTTTCAATTTATCGTTCATATCATAAACTGCAAAAGTTTGAAATAGATGCATGCGTTCTACCTCAAAATTAAATTAAATTATTGTTAGTATTCAGAAAAGTTGACATTTATTATGCTTTTTATCAGAATTTAAAATCGCTATTGCATTAAGGTACAATATGTATATTTTAAATTAATAATTATTTATAAATTCTAATTTACTTAAATACTCTTAATGAATTATTTGCTACTACGAAAATGACGCATTTCAAGTTGAGTGATAGAGTACTGTCATTAATGTAAAATAAATACTTGTGATATATAAAAGTATTGGATAAGTTAGACACTTTAAGTATAATATAGCTGAAAAAGCTTATTATTTGTTGAAATAATAAATATATATATTTTATTTTTATTCATTAAAAATTGTTATTGTTATTTTTATTTTTATAAGAAAAACATCAAATATTGAATATTTGGTGTGAAATACACAATTAAAAGTGATATAATTTATACATATATACATGTATTTTCATGTTTCTTAATTTTTCCACAAACGTAATAGTAGAATATTTTTATTTTAAATTAAAACGCGCTACATGTTAATTTAAAAGTATGTAGATATTTTCAATTATATCAGAATAAACAATAAGAGCAAATACACTTTTTAAAAGTGATAATTTCAATATATACATTTTTTATAAAATTAATGTTTTTCACTGTTTCAAAAAAAATCATTTTTGAAGTTTAAAACACTTAGACTCGCAAATATACACTTAAACAACTGCTTATAAACATTAAATAACGAAATGTATTTTACCCATAGTCACATATAATTATATACTTAACTTTCTTCTACTAAATGTAAAAATAACTTCTAAAATAATTATAATATTATTTTTTTAAACATTAATAACTTATACTTATACTTATTATATAACTATAACTTATTAACTATTAAGTTTTAGTATAACTATAATATTAACATTTACAATATTTTAGTAAATCAATTATAATGGCGTACACTGATATATTTACATCATTGTTTACTATAATAACACTATCCTATGAGCCTATAAAGTATATTAAAACACGTTGATAATGTCTCATTTTTCAATATGTCATATTGATCTTTCTTATGATATCAAATCAATTTCAGACTGTTTTTATAACTTAGCTATTTGGATAAGTTCTTCAATCAAAATCTTCTATTGATAAATGACACTCAGCAATTCCAATATTTTTGTATGTCAATTAAAAATTTAGGAACACAATATGACGCACTTGTGGTATGCAGGGTTTATAAACCTACTGATACACACAATTTAGATTAAAATTCATTTACCAAACATTATAATTTATCTAATTTATAATATAATCATATAATCACACATTTCTAACAATTTTTTAGTTATTCAGTCTACTCTAATCTTTAGTTTTCCGATATCCGTACGCTAGTAAGGCTCACTTGAGATGTTCGTGTTGATTGAATTCCCGAGAGTGTGCCAGCGCCGCAAGCAACTTCTCACACCAGTAAGCGAAGCCCAGGGAGAGGACCACACTCGATATCAGCTCACAGGTAAACACCACCGAGTTCATGAGTAGGGAGGGGAAGACCACTCGTCTCACATGCCTGATTGAAATGTGTAGAAGAGGGAAGAGTCTTAGAATAATCGGTTAATGTCTTATCTATTTACTAAATTATAGATTAATCCGAATCTCTAGTTAAAATTAATATATACATATATTATAGTATCATTGTTTATACTGGTAGATATATGTACACACGGACAACGTAAATCTAAATATGAATATCATGTTATAAGCATAATATTATGACTTAAATAAATACAGTTATGTCTGATATTCACATTTTCAAAATTATTATTTTAGAAATTATTTTAGAGATTAATACGGAATAATGTATTTATTCATATTGCTGAATGTTTTATATTCAAATGTAATAAATCTGTTTCCTTTTAACATATTTAGAAATAAAGTAAAACACATTAGCTTTGTAAATTTTATAAGTGGCATGAAGTCAAGTAGAGCCCTATACGGCTCAATGTTGTCATCTGAAATCATATTAATGCAATGATGCTTGAAACCACCAATAGAATGAATGGAATTTTGTAAAATGGGAGTGCAGGGAAAGTAAATAAAAATATATGGCAACAAAAATGTCAAGGTAATGGTGATATACAGTCAAGTTAAATAAAAAAATAAAAATAAATAGAATAATATTTTTAAAGGCAGATAAGTATAAGGAATAAAGCATAATATTGATATAAATAAGAATTACATTCAGTGGTAGAAACATTAATACACAATAATTTTAGTCAATAAAATAACACAAATTACTTTTTAATTTATAGATTATTCTACATGTATATAACTTTATATATGATTTGATTCAGTTTTTTTTTCTAAATCAAACTTTTATTGTGCAGAGTATTTAAGTAAATCTAATTAAATAGATATGCATATGTGGTACCTTAGAAATTAATCAATATATACAATGTAATATAATATACATACTGTACATAAAATAAAAATAAATATTTATGGAGTGTACAATATTTAATGATTCAATCTATATTTGTTATAAAATGAACCATCGGCTAATCTTTCCTAATCGATTGAATAGACAGTAAAATTAACATCGTAAATTAACACTCTTTCACAATAACATTTGCTGAATCTACTTAAATTATTTTTTATATTTTATAATATATTAGGGAATAATCATTCAAGATATTATAAATTAATAGATCTAATATTTAAGTTGGTACAACATAATATAACGTCTATGGCTTACCTACATGATACGGAGATAGACAATAAAACGTAAATATTTGTAAGCATATATAAAAGCAAAGTACGGATGTATTCGATTGTAAAAACTGCACTAGAGTAATCATAATACGCATAGAGTAGAATATACTTAAAGTAGACAATGATAGATTATTTATTGCTTTTTAAGTGAATATGTTAAGATTTATCATAAATTTTGTTTGGTTTTAATTCTACTCAAAGTTAGTGTGTGCGTGTGTGTATAATGTGTTATGAATAATACATGTATAACGCATATTGTTTCCTCTCACTGTGCGCTCTATTGCTAATGTATTTCCCATAAATTGCATATTTAGCTTATATTGTTAAATACTCAAAAAATACAATTATACTAAACTTATTTAGACAAAAATATTAAATTTAAAATGTTATATTGCTTTTATCCTTTATAGTGTGTTCAATAAATTGCACTTTTGGACTTCATTTTTGCTTCGTTTATTGTATTGGAATACTCTACATTCTTATCTAGATAATTCTCTGTTCAAATTGTTCTGGCAAAAATACACACCGGTTTTACCCGCGCGCATTTGAATAACGGACTAATTTATACTCTTTTATTGTTCGTGTTAAAATTATGTATAGATTACATTAATGATTAACACTTTCATATTTATATATTTAAAAGCAATAAGACGCGCTATAATAAATTGTATGTGTGTGTATATATGTATATATAGTTACTTTGTTTAATATGCTGTATTGATTTTTATTATAATATATTATCTTGTATGTCCTTTCATCTCTCACAAAACTATCTTTGAAGTCACAACATTAGAAAAGATCACCAAAGATCAAAGGATGTATATATTAGCTTTAGTACTTTCAGAAATAGATATTTAGAGCATGCTTTTACTTCATTTCTAAATTCATTATAAAAACTTATATTTAAAAAGTATATTTCAGAAATAACTATATTTTATTCCCAGTGTAACATTTTGTTGACAAAAACTTCAAAAACTTTATAAATACTCAAAACAAATTGTGTTCGTTTTTTTATATTTTAAATTGAATTATTAAAAGAGTGCGTATATAAGAATAAATGATTTCTGTAGTAAGAATTTATTTTGGAACTAAAATGTTTCAAATCAGTTAACATATAATAACAACATGCGTTATACTGAACAACCTCTCATTTTCTAGGCCTGTTTTATAATTTTAAAATATAGCTTGGTACATTTTCTACCAATTATCTTTCACTTTAAGTATTGGTAACTATATTTTGTTGCTTTGTTGAGTATTCAAGACAGTTTTTTCTCTTATTATCCAAATGCAGCGTTACTCTCCTTTACTTTTGTGCATCATATATTTTGTTAGTTTTCTCACAACTAGCCTTTCTTTTGCCTTTCCTTATTAATTATTTTCTTATTTGGTTTATTTCCTTTCATCTTGTCTGGTGATTTGATATCGCTTGATAGATAGAATTAATCATCTTATTATTGAAAGATTAGAATTGTTAATTAATTATTTGCATTATAACGTCTCGCATTACAATTATTACTATTTTATTGTGAGTTTTTACTTCTCTTTATGATAAACACCACCGATATTAGTGTTTTTATAATTCTATTTCTATTTATCTATATTTATAAGATATTTTAATATCTAGTAATTCGGTTAATTGTATATTAAATGCTAAATTATATGCATTTCATGTTGTTTAAACTATAAATGTTTTCTTAATCTGTACATACAATTTGCGGTTTCGATTTCATATCTAAAAATTATTTTTACTAACCTTGTACTTCCCAATATTTAACTCAAAAGTATGTTCTAAATAAACATCTTCGAAGACAGAAATTTAAACCAAATATTACATTATCTATTTGATAAAATGAATATAAATATTTACTTTTAACTTACAGCTAACTTCATATATAATAAATAAGTATATATAATATGTATATACACATATACACATACATATATAGCTAAATAAACTATAATTGCCAAGTACATTTATTGTAAGTCATTATGAATTTTAATAATTCAGATAAATAAAAATACATAAATGTATTTAAATGTGATTGAAAAATATTCATGATATATAACTCTTTTTATAAATTGACTAATGATTAACAATGTATTTTAAACCTCATTTAATATCCTGGTATCTCATACTTTTCATATTTTACTATCATTACGTACATCTATAATAGTATTTTCTGTTTTAATCGAAAGATTGTAAGTGTTTTAATTTAACGAATGTCCATATTCTTTCAAGATAAATCTTGTGACCTATATTTCTATAAATGTAAAATAGTATCTCTATTATACTAAGTATTGTTTATAATGGGTGGTAAATTGTATTCACGCTTTACCCGTATATATAAATCGTAATTAATAACTCACCATATTCTTAAACTATAATAATTAATCAATCGATAATTATCTCAATGCTGCGTCGCAAATCAGTTTGTTAAAGCCAGGAGTATTTTCCGAGGTTCGAACTTGCTACTTTCGAGTTTGAAGGCAGGAGTCCAACCCACTTGGTTATTATTCTACTGCCTGAATAAAATATTGTACTTACTAGTTGCATTAGTTGATTATATAAAGAAGCAAGACATTATAATTACGACGAATATTTAGTATTATTAATAACATTTAATAAGAAAGAAACGAAAAGCTTGTTATAGAAACAAACCTATACATTTTGTTGTTAAATTTATCGTTATAATTATTTTAGTATTTTATAAGTAATTTCCTATATTTTAATGTTATTTTTGCCAAAAATAATTAATGTAGATTGTATTATACAAAAACTAGTTTGAAGGCGGCAGTAGTTCAACTCACTTGGTACCACTTTTCTTGTCTGAATAAAATATTTTACTTACTTGTTGCATTAGTTGATTATATAAAGAAGCAAGACGTTATAATTACGTCAAATATTTAGTATTATTAATAACATTTAATAAGAAATTAATAAGAAAGAAACGAAAAGCTGGTTATAGAAATAAACCTATGCACTGTATTGTTAATTTATCGTTATAATTATCAAATTATTTTAAAAGTAATTTCTTATATTTAAACGATATTTTTTCCCTAAAATAATGAATGTAGATTTTATTCTACAAAAACTATATGTACAACTATATAATTTGTATTATATAGATGAACACTATGTAAGAATGATTATTTCAAAATTTATATTTTGTGCATTGAAATATGCTTCTGTGAAAATAAAGATGATTTCCTAAAATTGAGACAATAAAAAAAATAACGTGAAGAATGAATGATTAGGTTTTTTCAAGACGTTATAATTACGACGAATAATACATATTATTAATAAAATAAATAAGTAAAATTAAGAAAGAAACAAAAAGCTTATTATAGAAATGAACCTATGCATTGTGTTATTAATTTATCATTATAATTATTTCATTATTTTATCAGTAGATGAACACTATTGATTGATTATTTCAAAAAATATATTTTTATATCGAAATCTTATTCTATGTAATAAGAGTGATTTTCTAAAAATGATTTGTGTACAAAAATAACGTGAAAATTGTAAGTATTAGTTGTTTCCATCAAGATAGAAAAGTTTATCTAGAAAATCTTTATTTAAATCAGTTTAGAGTTAATTATATATGTACAGAAATATTTATTTTATAAACTAACTCTTTTAGAAATGATAAAACTATTTAAATTTGGTTGTTAATCAATATTTTATGTATCACAATTTTATATTAATATCTATCAATAGCTTTGCATACATTTTCAATAATCATTTCTTAGTTTTATCATTTGATAAGTAAAGTATTTCTTGTTGAATATGGTAAAGCAATATATTTTATTATCAAAATTGTGTATCGTAGTATATTTACGAAATTTTAATAAACAAAAATATATATGTTTTTGTAACAAAAATGAAATTATTCTATTTTATGCTTGAGTGAGATGACTAAATTTTAATTGATTAATACCTATGTTTGAAACTGTTAATAATATATTTTGCTATCAATTGTATACATATCTGTTATATCTCTCATAAATACATGTTATTTAAGTTATGATCTTGAGTATGTAACAAATAGTAATTTGAAAAACATTTACTTATGAATTTGTAAATTTATTGAAATATTATTTCTCATTTTATATATTATATAAACAAAACATATTTAATATATTAAATTTAATTGGTTTATTTCGACTTTTTATTATATGTATTCTAATATTATACATCAATTCAAATTATTTATAGTTTGTAACATTATTTGTCCCTTTTTAGAAAAACACCAATATATTTTTGTAATGTTGTTTTTCATGTAAAACAGAAATAAAATTGTATTTTTATTGTTAAACATTCTAAAAATACAAGAAATATTAAGAAATATATATAATATATTTGGGGGCGTGTTTTGTAATCTCATATTACTATACATATATTTATGAAAATGACAATCTCAGACTGTAATCTTTAAATGGCTTATTCCATCATTGTGGTTGGTTACTTTAAGTCTGAATATTATTATACTGGATTTTTATAAAATAAGTATTAAATGATGATTTCAATGTAGAAACACGTAAAATATTTAAAACAAATTATATAGTTATACATATAGATTTTTTACAAAAGAATCTTCATTCATTATTTTTACAAAAATAACATTTAAAGATAGGAAATTAGTTAAATCAGTAAAATCAATTAAACGAAATATTTTTTAAATTACGATAGAGTGACTCACATAATTGAGAATTGTGTTTTATACGGCAAAATAAGCATTAAAGTACATATTTTTATTACTTAATTTGTCTCATTGATTTTATTTAAATTTTAAATTAAAGTACAGCATACTTTATTAAAATGCTTGTAAAACTACCTCAATTCTAAGAATACATGCCAATTTATTAATTTGCTTATACGTGTGAGCACACACACCTATGTATAACGTAGTCTTGCTATATTATGAGTATTATGCCAAATATTAAATATATTTGTATATTTGTATTACATTACATTAAATTTTAGCGGTCATTGATGAGATATTTTTATAGCTACTAAGAAATGGGGAAAGAAGCCCCTTTTACGTAAAAATATACGTATAAAATTAAGTACATCTGTCTGGCGGAAAATATATATCTATGTATATAATATACCCAGCTAATGGATATCCTTGTGTTGACTTGACCATATAATTCTCTATGACATAAGTCAGTGTCAATCTCAAAATGAACGGCAGTCAAAAAAAATATTCCCTCATGCCTATAACTGACACTGCCGTCATGTTCGCTAACCAACTATTATCTTTCATGCCTAACACGTCTGTATAGTTTGTATGTGAGATGGATGAAAATTGCACGGAGTGAACAAGATATTATATTATAGACTGTGCGCAGTAAAGGAAGTGGAGAAGCGATTTCCTATTTTATTTGGCCGTGATTATTATTAGAAAAGATAGATTTTAATCTCTATTTAAGCTGAAATTACTCTAAATTAGACAGACTCCGGCCACTGATTGACTCCATTATATTCTCATATTATGTTGGATATCACGATATAGTTATAAATACCGTATCCTTATGCTACACGTCTCCACTCCCAATTGCAAGGATTGGGTCATTTTTGGTCAATGTTAATGGGTAAAGACGATCTTTGTCATCAGACAAAACAAATGTTATACATTTAAAGAAATAATTGATGTTATATAAAGTACATATTTTTTAATCTTACTGTAATAACTAGCTTCATTTTGTAATATCTAAATTCTTCCATATGATGATATACAAGTAATTCTCCATGTTTATTAGAATGTAAAAGCCGAACAAGAAATTAAAAGTTATCTATCAGAAAATCAGACAAAACTATAAAATTGTGATATAATGTGGTTTATATTTCTGCTTAAAAACTGATTATGTTATAAATAATTGACAACACTCATGGATAACCATATCGAATGGGTGTGAAAATATAAATAATAACACTTACATATAACTATTTATAATTTATTAATTATGTGAATGATATACAGAAAAATCGAAATATATTTTTTACAAATCAGTAAATCAATGTGTATGTGTGAACCACCATGTTGATGCTTATTAAATGTAAAAATATTTAGCAAGCAAATGAATAATGTTTATAATTATGTAAAATATGGGTATATTTATTTTATGCATTTAAATAATAGTTAATAAATAGATTAAAATTAATAATTTAAAAGCTATAAAAAGGAACAAATATGTTCATTGAAATTCTGGAAAATATAAATATAAATTAAATTTATATAATCTATTTTATTTTATTATTTTCAAAGAGATTAAATATAGAAAAGTTATTTGTGACATTATTTTTAAAGCTTTAGGTATTTTTGTATTTTAAATAATTTAACTAAGGTATACAAATGTATTATTCAATAGAATAAAGCAAGAAAGCAAAACATATTGTAATAAGCTAACTTGAAAATGATAAAAAATTGAATAATAAAATTTAAAAAGTTGGGCAACATACTATTAGCAAAAATATAATATGTAAAAAACTGCTAAATACTTATATTATACAATAAGCTTTCGGAGATCCATTCTCAATATATAAGACTAAAATACGAAATAACAAACATCGCTTACGTAATATCTGTATTATATATTAACATGTGCTTCACTGTGAGTCAACCATTATTTTAATAATTCATTTGTGATTTTTTAATTGAAAATACAGTATAAGAAATACATATTTTGCAGCTTTGGAATAATCATAGCACTTGTCTAATTCTAACATGCCACATAACATACGTAATTGAAAAACGCAGATAAGCATAATGTTATGAAATAACACATACATATTATGTATATATAATAGCATTATAGAATATAGCTTGAATAAATTATTGTCGTTAAGCTGCAACTTTTTAATCCTTTAAATGTAACTACACTGAATCTTTAAATTATTGAAACACATCATATACTCGTATAAATACTTGTACGTGTATTTTAATGACATTTCAATAATTCAATTAAATTTGCACCTGTATGTTCCTAAGTCTACACCACACTTCTTTTATCGTATATATATATTTCAAAATCTAAAATTTAGATCAACATTAACTCATCATTTTTCGTGAAAAATATTTTTACGATATTTTGATTGACAGGTAAATATATACATATATACGCATATATATATATATAGTCTATGTAGGGTACATATGTAGGCTACATAGACGTTAGAAAAGAAGTTTCTATTTGGAATTGATTAGATTTACTGAGGAAATATTCAAGATGGCAGCTTAACCCTTTCTTTACGGGCGTTTGTACATGTCCATTCAGTTAATTAGTCGAAAACTCTACATTGATCTATTTCAACAGATACAAATGCAAAGTATATTTGGTTTTGATATAAACTATTATTCTTAACATTTAAAGTTAAGTACAAAGTTAAGATATATGTTAATGCAATAATAATCAAACTGTCTGTGTTAATAATAGTGTACATTTATGTATCATTATAACTTTACCAATGTTTTGAAGTAAAATATGTAAATTATACTTTATTTTAAATAATATATGTTTTAGTTTATATTTCGTATTCCCAATGTATAATAAATCTTTATAAAACAAAATTTAATATTGAAGATTATAATAGAAATATCCTTTGCAACTGAAGAAGAAAACTTAAAAATACATTTATAATAATGTAAAGGACTCAAATTACTGATATCTATAGAAATAAAGGAAAATAACCAACAGCATCGCCGGCTATTTCTCTTTATTTCTCTTCAATCTGATGCTGCAAGCGAGCCATATCTTCTTACTAAGTTATAGATACATATATATATTAAGTATACAATTCATCATACAAAATGACAGTATTTAGTTTACACAATAAAGAGCACAGTTTTCATTAAAATTTAAAAGTTAAAAGTTAAAAGTTAAACATAATTTTGATTTTTATGTCAACACTGTATTTAAGCAATTATTTGGATAACATTTTTTTTAAAGGGAAGTTGACCACGTATATTGAAGAATTAAGAAATTTCTTCCATTTCATTATGTATATTTTGTAATTTAATGAATTAAAACAAACAATACTACTTTTTTAGGTTGACTGACTGGAGAGTTTTGGTAGAGATATATTATAGTCTAGGTATAATGTTTGAATTTAGTACATACATATATTTTTCAAACAATAGATCAATTAAATATACCTAGGTATATAGATATGTCCATTAGAAACATAGTTATTCATAAAGTAATAAGTGCATAGAATTAATATTATAAAATTTTACTTCTCAAATATTTAACTGAAATACGTTGAAAACAAATAAGAGCCTAATATATCGATAATAAATTTACCATAAACATGTTTTATAAGAGCTTCAATACTTACACAATTAAAAAAGAAAACGGAAACAAACTAATAAAGAAAAGCATACTTTGATAAATAAAATAATCTAAAATGAAATTTTTCTATATACATACATTATATACCATATAAAAATCCTTTGAACGATATAATATTAATACGTTACACAAACCATGATTTTCATTGTTTTGTTATTTCATCACGATAATTAAATGAGCCCAATCTTGTGCAATTAACGTCTTTAATTTCATTTTGTTTTATAAATGAAATAATAGATTTGTAATTAATTTCTGAAATTATTAATTTTAACTTGATTCTAATCAATATCCATTATAAATATTAATAGGGCAATATATAAACTACGACTTAATAGGCACACTTCTATTATTATTGGTACTAACAGAAAAGCAAAAACTTGATATTATAAAAACTCAACTTATATTCAACTTACTTATAAAAATGATTCAATTATATTTCATAAATTTTATTTGTGGGGAAAATATTTATTGTGAAAACTTTATACAGTTATTGACTGTGTATTTTTATAATTTACAAAACTTATTATCTAATCTTTTATACATTGACTAGGCTTCAGGAACACATAGCATTAAAATAATCAATTATTCCTATGCATAAATTACAAACAGAAATATTATCAATACCGTAGTTCCATAGAAATAGATATTTATTTTAGCTTTGCTTTCGGTAAGAGCGCGGACAATCTATTTCTATACGTAGCTAACATTAAAAAAATGATTGTGTCGTGAATACGTTTAATAAAACTTTATGACACTTACATGGATATTTTTGGAAATATTTTTATATAAGAAAATTTTTAATTCATTTGTAATATAGAAACTGGAATAATGGCTCACTAATTATTTTTGATCATTTATTTTATGGAAGTAAAAAAAAACAATACAGACGGAAAATGCAATACATACGGAATTGATGTAAACACGTCAGGTGCTTTCTTTTCGGTACTAAGGAACGCCTTCCAATTTTTATTTTTTTTAAATCTTATATTTACCTACTGTTATATTTATGCATCTGACTAAAACATCATATAGTTCTTTAAATACTCCTAAATAGATAATATAATTTATTTATTCCAAAGTTCTTTAAAGATTATATTTTATCTGCCTAACTTTGCACAAGAATCGATAATCCTTAACTCATAAACAAGAATCATATCCTCTTTTATATTTATGTAAGTATGGTAAAATATATTCACATTTCCTTGTCTATTTAAACTTTTCCCTTGATTAATTTCCGATCATTGGGTAAGTAAAGTATCTAACTTGGTCTGTCAAGTAGAATATTCAGTTGATGGTATATAAAGAAAAATCACTCTTCTCTTTTCAAAGGAGTAAGTCGTCTCTTTTTCAGCAAACGATAATGTTTTGAGTTAACTGAACTGTACTCAAACATATGTAATACATAAAATATACTTCTTATACATTTAACGTGTCATTTATTATTTAATATCATATTATCGAAGAAAATTGTTTATAAAAATGATGTAATAAATACCTAAAAAAGCAATATTTATTATTGGGGAATAATGATAAGCTAATGATATAAATATTTTATTATTTTATGAATATATAAATAATAATCTGTACACTTTTATTAAGACACAATATTCTTTAAAATCATAAATCGGAAAAAATATTAGTAGGAAATGTTGAGTGTACTATAGATATTTATTTGACTTCTATAGGGATACTTATATCAAGGAATACCCTAAAATTTTACCTATTCTATAGAGATATTATTTTTTTCCTATACGCTTAGCTAATTATTCCTCCAAATAAAAGTATTTAAACTAAAATGGCAAAAATGAATTCAATGTAAAAATAAATAATATACTCGTGTGAGTTGAAATATGGGTATAATAAATTTAAAATACATATGGCAAATTATTATACTCAATTAACAAGATAAAAATGATAGTTCATCAATTCAATAATTACATGATAGGTAGAAACTACTGTTCTGAATTAATATTCAATTTTAGTTGTATACATTTTTCTTTACTATTTGACAATACATTGGCCGCGCTTTATCTTTTGTTAGTATTAATTTGAAAAGGTTAAATTATATTTCATCACATATTTATTCTTCTCTTCAAATCAACTCGGTGAAATTTAAGATGTTGATATTATGACGATAAACCATAACTGGTTAAAATAAAATTAATTATTTTTAATTCAAATATATAAAATGTCTCAATATAACCTGCAGCTTTTATTCATCTAAGATGTATATTATTTTAACAAAAAATTGTACCCATTCTGACCTTTTTATTCATTTTTAAATAAAAAATTTCTTTAAACTATTAAAATAGTTATTTGTTAAATATTAAGTAAGTAAGATAAAATTATTTTGAATTTATCTTATAACAGGACTGCATATTTTACTTATCTACTTTTATATCTATAGATCAAAATTTTGTTTTATTAAATAGTACTTTTATTTTAGACTTTTTAATAAGGTAGCTACGTAGAATACATTCAATACGTAAAATATGTCAATACGTGAAATACGTAGAATACGTTCAATACGTGGAATACATGGAATATGTCAATACGTGACATACGGAGAATACGTTCAATACGTGGAATATGTCAATGCGTAAAAGACGTAGAATACGTTCAATACGTAGAATATGTCAATACGTGGAATACGTAGAATACTTTCAATACGTGGAATATGTAGAATATGTCAATACGTGGAATACGTAGAACTACGTGTTACTTATTTATGTCTGAGATTCTTATTCTGATTAATTTGTGTGCAAATATTATTCAATTATTCAAAACTACATGCCTGGCTGCTACTAATATTTTTTATTTTGTATTGATAACAACAAATTCAAAATGTAATCAACGTCTTAGGTACTTGCCTATACAGTTATTAAATTTAGTATGCATTTATGAAATCATTTGTTACGTAATAATATATTAATTAACTATATAATAAGCATATTATATTTCATACATAACCCGAGGAAAAACTATTTACGAGTCAGGCCCGCCCCCAGGCATACACGTGGAAACTTCAAGCGTACACTTTTTTCTTAGGTCGGCGCCCCAAGGGAGAATTTTTCGCCCCTCTAAACAAAAGTAAATTCCTTTTTCCTGAGTTTCTAGATTTTGTCCCAACTCCAGTCATCACTACAGCTCCACTCCTATCAACATCAAGTGCAGATGATTTTGATATCGGTATTGTTGTCTACCAGATAAAACTGATGCTGAAAGATATGACATCTTGAAAAAAATATTTTGGCCAGAAAGAAATTGGAAACAACCTATGAAAGTTATGGGCAAACAAAAGCGGGGAGTTTCAGACCACTTCTTCAATGAAAAATTTTATCCAACAATCAGCTATAGCAGAGCCAAAGATAGACTTTATTGTAACACCTGTACAGCCTTCTCCTCCAAAAAACAATTCTAATAAATGATTATTTTACTATGCTCCGCTTTTTAATGTAAACGTTCACAACAGTAATAGTGAGATATCCTACTTGTACTTGTTATAAATCAAATATACTTGATTTTATGAATAAACTTATTTTTTTATATATTAAACCGGGTACATAAGATAAAATAAGAAGTCAACATAGATATATAGAGATATTAAATGTATAATTGATGGACAAAACATTTAAATAAGAGTACAACAGCAAGAAGTGTCTAACATTGAACAATTAATATCAAGGGTAGGAGTAGGTACCTAGATTATTATTATTTTTAAACATATAGTTCGTATTGGGTCAATGTCTGAATAAAGAGTAGAAGCAGAATGAGAAGG
>JAYRBW010112503.1:0-17954 GCA_036023295.1 Invenusta paracnida
TTATTACCAAAATGCTTTGCCCTACTGTTGTACACATTTTTCGCTCCTACATTGAAGTTTCCTGTCCAGATACTATTTTTAAGGTGTCCATGGTTAGACACACACGAACTACTATATAATTTAAGTATTCCCTGTTCATCAACATCGTTATTTAATTAATGTTTTTTTATTCGAGTACCCTTTTTTACAATTGTAATTCATGCATCACAAACAATATAGATTAAAACATCAGTTTACATTGAAACTGTGGAAATTAATTTAAAACAATTAATTTATAAAGAAAGAGCCTTCGCTTTGTATCACTATTATGTTTCAATTAATAATAACAACAATTTTAATATACAATTATTTTTAAATATACGTTACAAAGTATGTGCTTCTAATTAACTTTTGAAAATCATTTTACTGATGTAATTAATACCCATAGAAAAAGATTTAAGTATCTCTATGGTAATATGTACCTATAACCAATTCATAATGAATATTTATAATCTCCATCTTTCACTCTCAACTATAATGAAAACGACAATTTCAACAAAAAATTTCAATTGTATTAATTCATGAGCATGTAAAACATGAGTAAATATTATTGTATATAGCTGTATATAATGTGTATATAATAATATTTAAAAGATATGCTGGACTGAAAAGAAACAATAAAAATGCAACGATGAGACAGTATATGACCAAGATCAAGACAGCCATGATTCCCAATGCAAAGGAAGAAATAGACACCAAAGGCGCAACAATAAAAATAATTTAAAAGAAGGAGATACATACTACTATTCTGCAGTATTGAATGCTGTTCAGAGCATCAGCAATGTATTATGCCATTCTTGGTGCATGTGTATATTATAATGCATTGAGAAACGTTACTAAGGGGACATAAATGACAAAGGGTCAGGGAATAATAGGAACAAAACCGTTGAAAAGTAGGAAGGGGATGGTATTAACAGCCAATGAAAACAAACAATAAAAAATGGAACAAAATACCATAATAAATGAGAAAAAGTGGAATGATAAGATAAATTGATGGACAAGACTTTAAAGACATTGTCATAATCAAACGTCGGAGGAACAAATATAATTATTTGTATATAGTGTAGTAGCGCACTACAAACAGTAATTATAGCAGCATGTAATAAGTTTATGTGTGACCAGATAAAAACAATAAATTGCACAATTCAGTCGAATAACTTGCTTTAGAGTATGGGATATTTTGGAAGGGAACAGCAGTTGCAGTGAATACGGAATATTATATATCGATAAAAGTACATGTCACAATCATGTCACAAACGTGCAGATTCGCAACGCTTGCAGTCATGTAAATAACAAGAATAAGTTTTAATATGTCATGGAATAACATAAAATGTTATCATAAAAAGTTAGCACATTAAAATGTAATTTTACATACTTTAACAAAAATCTCAGAATTTATTGATTATATTAATGATTATACTTTTGTATAGAATTTTCACACTTAATAGAGTCCAAAAATTAATTATCGCCTAAATAAAAGTATAATTTTGTAGATTGCGTTATGGTAACAGTATTACGTGCATTAGACCTACGATTCATGTTAATTGACGAGTTTGTCATCAGTGTACAGCTTATAACTGTCGAAAAATAAGACTAAGGAAGGAGGGGGAAGATCGATTACAAACCAGTCAGGTACAACTTGCACGACAGGACCTAGTTGATCAGAACGTGTGTTCGGGTTAATTAGCATGGACAATTGCTAGCGGTTGAATTGTTAGAATTCTCTGTCAGGCGCGTTCCTGGATAGGTGTACAAAATAATGGGGAAAAGAGGGGTTCAGTGCAAAGCATTAAAATGGTTTACTATTACATCGAAAAAATGCCGGATATGTAAGTAATATTACTAAATATTATGTAATGTATGTATACTACAGCTACCTGGTGGCTTTGACAATTTTAATAATCGTAAACTAATACAGTCGACCTCGTTTAAGTCGGATTTCTTGGGACCAATGATTTTTGTCCGATTTACGCAAAACCCGAGTTAAACGATTTCTCTTTACAATGTGTTTAGCTCAATGAGAAAAACGTATTTGTAAATAAAAATTGTATGTATATATTTAGAATACGTAAGACAACAATGAGCTTGATGCATGCGTAAATAGGTAGGTACATACATATAATAAGTTTTGCATAGAGTTAAAGATTGTAAATCGCGTGTGGGCTTATCGCGAATGGACTTAAAAATGTTTTCCGAGTTAGGCAAATCCAACTTATACAAAAATATCACTATTAAAAAGATAGGCGCAAAAACGGGATAAAAAATACGAGTTAAGCAAAAAAATCAGTACCGACAGTACTATAAAAAAATTGTATGTAATAAAAATCAGTAATATTTTTGGAATATGTTTAGGTATATTATAATTGATTTGAAATCATTGAAAATTTAACCAAACATAATTTTACTCAAAAAAGTATTAATGTTTTATTATAAATTATTTATGATGTGCAAATTTAATACTACCCATTAAACATTTTTTATACATTATATGAAAATAAATTAGCATATAATTGTAAAATACACTCCCTAAGAATGCTCTTTGTACGAAAACTATTCTTGTTCAAATTAGTCGCAAAGGAGTCAACACACGACCAATACACATATGCCATTGTTACAAGAAATATTACCATTAATAAGCGGGCAAAGGGTAATAACCTGACCACTATTAGTCTATATTAGTCAAACGTTACACGTATCATACATTACTATTGATATACTATTTACTCAAAGTAAATTCAATTTGATCCGCATAATGTTATTTCATTGACAATACGTTAGACAGATTAATTAGAGTAAACTTTATTTATTTACCAAACACCAGCCAATGGCGAATTTGTAAACTATAAATTGAACTGTTGAATGAATTTTAGATATATGTATATAAAATATAAGATATGTATATTAAAGAAGACGTGATAGGTCAAATATGTACATTCCTGAAGATCTATGGCAAGAGCACTGAGAAAATTCAAGAGTACTATATTGTTAAGTATGTAGACATGAAAACTCAATTGAAAATGATAGAGTAGAGTAGTATGAAATCTTTAAATTTAATTTGAAATACTTGATTACGTTGTTAACTTGATTTCTTTATTATAATTATGGATATAAATAGTTTCTCTCATTTAACACAAGATTGAATGTAGCTGTATTGAAGATGAAAAGATATATTAGTGTAAAATCTAAAAAATACATAAGAAACATTTCGAAGAAAGTTAACATATGGTGGCATATGTTTTACTGGAAAGCTGATATTCTAAACCCGGCCTGCTCAGACTACCGCACGCTGTTTCTTTTTATATGGCCCAGTACTATTCACAGTAGTTCAATATTAACCAATTTGTGTATCACTAAAAAATTATTTAGTTTTTGCTATGGCTCTTTTAGATACTAACATTTTTGGAATTGGCACAACAGAGAAAAAGTGTGATCAGGCCGGTTCTAAATGTATGTATAATAATCATTACAATTAATAATGCAAATTTATTTCCCTGCATTTTATAAGCTACATATTAAATAGAAATTCCACTTAATATTTATCTAAACTCCCCAATTTAAACAAAGAAATACAACAATGATTTATACGGTAATGCTCATTATCGGAAGAATAAATGACTACATACCTTTGCTGGCATTATTAACCAGGGTAGGATCGGAGTCTAGGCTCTCTGACATCTTCTCACAGATGATATCGACTAGCCTCTCAAAAACGGCTTTCACATTCACGTTCTCCTTGGCTGAGGTCTCAAAAAACACTAAACCTGCATTAATAAATTTATTGGATACATTATTGAAATTTTATATATTTTGCTATATTTATAGTGAAATAAAGAGTATACTACTTATGAGTAATATTTGCTATATTTAATTAATGAATATTCCAAAAAGTTTTGTTGTTACACAAGAGTAAAAAATTACTCGCGACAAATAATGGAATGAAATGCATCTCACATTTAGTAGTATACTTGAAAAAACATATTCATATAATACAGATAAGAGTTATATGTATATATATTGTGGATTCATTATAAAAATCGATACAATAGTAGTTATTACTAACATAAATTTGATGTAGAATACAATATCTATGTATAAATGGCAATAGTAGAGATAACAGATAGGATTATCTAAAGATAACATATAAGTATGTTACCGTTAGTAATATTAATAGTAGCTATATTCATCATTAAAAATATATAATATACAATTATAATATAATATGTTATATCTACTTTTATTCCATAGCTTATATATAAATACGTTTAATGAATACTTCAATATAAATATTGCAAAGTAAATTGACGAGTCTAAATTATATTTAGCGCCTTTCAATAAAAATGGGTCAAATATCTTAACTTTGAAGTATAAATTATTAACTCAGTTAAATAATTTACAAAAATATAATTATATTATGGATTCTATCGAATTTGCACAACAGGATTTAGATCTATAAAATGCGCCTAAAACAAGCAATGAAACAGAAGGAACACCTTACCTAGATGGTCAGCCAGTTGTCGTCCTCTGTCCACGGATATCACCCGTTCTTCCTCCAAATCACACTTATTCCCAACCAATACTACCTGCGCATTGTCCCAGGAGTAAGTCTTAATTTGTGTAACCCTGGAGGATTACAAAAAATAAGTGAAGAGGTGGACATATTGATTATATAAATGGATTTGAATATAATATATATCACCAATAAGAAAGAAGGAGATTGAATCAAATAAAATTAATTTTAGATTACCAAGTATTTATATTATGTAGACATTTTTATTCAATGTTTGAGTCATTTTCACACAATTTGTGTGTGAGCTATTTAGACATATAAGAATAAATAACAAACAAGATTACGAGTAAATAAAAAAACAAAAATAGCAAAGTTAAAGAAAACCGTGATTTTTCATATTGATTTGAGCAACAAAAGCTGCAAGTTATTCACTTTAAACATATTATGTAGTACGACAACCAGAAAATAGTTAATAACATTACTGTCACAAAATAATCGAAAATATGTTGATTACCTATTATATTAATATAATCGACGTACTCCATTTTAGTTATGCACAATAAAACATGCTTTCAAAATTTTCGTATACATAAAAATATGACTAATTTGTTTTTAAATTAGTATATCAATTATTATTAAACAATTCCAAATCATATTCAGTTAACAGAATCATGTCTATAAAAACAACCGAATTTACTTTAATTGTTGGGCATACGGTTGGTTTGTGAGCATGCAGTGAGACAGATAATTGCTATACAAACATATTAAGTACATTCGCGTTGATCAAGGAAATTGATAATACATATCGTTTTAAGGGATAAACACAGACTAATAAAATACTAGAATAAGACTAAAGAAGTGCACATCAATAACCAAATTAGTCATGATTACTATAAAAAGATACGGAACTACAATAGTTTTACACATTATTTTAATAAAGTATAATTTCCTATACAATTGATTATATTCTCATATATACATCATAGCTTACTGAAATACTCTATAATTTCAGATAATTTGGTCATGCATATTACACACTATAAGTATAAGAACAAGTTTAGGTCGTATTTCCGGGCAAACAATAATTCTCATAATTAATAGGAAAAGGCTCATCAAAAAAGTTAAATCTATACAAAACTTCTGGTATATCGATACCAGCTCTGTATTATTAGTGTACAAAAATGAAGAGAAAACGAATACTTTTAAAAAGAGCTCTCCTCTTTGCCTGCTCAGCAGAGGGTCACAGATAACCCACAACAAGTTAAACAGGACCACAGGTTGGAGAGAAAGAGCATACATGCATATCGATTCGACTCTTCTTTTCATTGTTGACAGAGTGGAGTTTCTCAGCCTCGCCCGAGGTTACTTAGATGGAAGGACAGGGGGCACTGATGATTTGGAATTCGATATCGCTGATATTCGAATCGATAACATCTTTTCTAGGCGCAGTTGAAATGCAAGCACTGCACGCATGTATAAATCTCCTACAGAGAAAAACTTGCGTACAGACAGCACCTAACTTTCACATGCCATAAATAGTGTGTTGTCAATGCACGCAAATATGTAGTGCTAGCAAGCACACAATCAATATACCAGAAATATCGGACATAAGTAAGTTTATCTAATTATAAACTAAGCCTCTACTATTAAACTAAACAAACCGATGTCTATGAACTATATTACATATTATGTACAAAAGGCAAGTTTCATTTCCACCATGATATCAAATCTATTTATGCAAACAAATCGCCATAGCCCTTAACTTAAATAAATTATTTATACTTATATCAATGCAGCAAATAAGCTTGTGTTTAATACACCCCAAATAAGTAATTTATTAATATACATAGATGAAATTAGTAGAAATATATTGCAGAAGACAATAATGTATAATGATTAGTTTGAGTAAGTTAGGTAGTAGGTTTTGATCTTGTTTATTGTAATATGAGATCATTTAATTACAAACTATATTTTACTAAATAACAAGTTGTTTTATCTTTATTATGCATGTATTGGAAATTCATTTAAGGTTTAATTCTAATTCACAATTCAAAATAACAATAAAAAAAGAAATAATAGTAATATTCATAAATAACAAACGTTTCGCTCAGAATTATAACACAAATAATAATTCACGGAAACACTCCACCCATTATTTACAATCTTTCAGAAATGGTACTCATCAACTGTCAATGTGACCTAATTAACAGTTCGAATTATATTATTTAACAAAATTTATTTTTCTTAATAGTACTCTTTTACGTTAATAGCTTTAACATTTCAATTTACCTTCATAAAAAAAACATTCCATTTAATCTTCTTTGAAGCTCTAAATTCAGGCAAACCAGTTACCTCGTTTTCGATATGTCGAAAATTGTACAATACTTCTTATACAGTTAATAGAATTCACTACTTTCAGAAACAAGGAAAACAAAACTCACCAATCTTGAACGGCATTAAAGGACTCCTCATTAGTGATATCGTACATGAGAATGAAACCCATCGCCCCTCTGTAGTAGGCAGTAGTGATCGTCCGATACCGCTCCTGACCAGCAGTATCCTGAAACATAAATAAATAATATGAGAAGAAATAGTTTATAATTAATATAAACGACAAAGAAATACCTATTTCAAGTTGCAAAGTTATCATATTTTTAATTTATATTTTTATTACGACTAATACCATACACCGATAAATTATTTTCCATGAAATATAAAATAATGTAGACGTTTGCTTTAATCTTAAAAGATAGAAAAACATAACCACAACTATAAATTTATCGATATTATAAAACTAAGAAATCTACATGTAAAGAAAAAACAGAAAATAGAATTTGCAAAATAATAAGAAACTTTTACTATATTATATATATATTATAGTATATTATATATTTTAAAAAGAAAATTGCCATAAAACATATATACATATTATTCTTTTTATCAAATGATTGACGTACTGGTTGATTTGAGTATAAAATAATGAGTATAAAGTTGATTTGAGAATTCAAGAAAATGAAGAGCATACTAATATGCTAATAGGGAACCAACACACGAGTATTTCAATAAAATGATAAATTTTGATGATCTAAACACAATTTCATTGTATATATGTCATGCCATGAAATTTTACGTTTTGAACTAAAAATTAGATAGTCTACCCCGGATAATCGGAACAGGAAAAATGCCAGCAAAACTGTTCCGATTAGACGATAATCAATTTTTATCAAAATCAAATAGCGATTTTTTAAACACAAACAATTACATTGTAAATTTACTTTTTAGTAGAGAAGGTAACATTATAAAGCTTCATTCGTTTCGTTTTAGAAGTTTCAATTATATTAATATATGTATGTAATTTTATTCGAAGATAGTTCGAGCTTATCATAGTAGTACCTTATATACATTACATAACACAAACAGTACACTGTTGAACCTGTTTAATATGAATAACGTGTCATACCTGAAATATTGAAACTCTGTACATATTTGCTTAGGTTTAGATATGTTAACGAAAATATCTACATAAAGGTATAAAGTTATACCTACCTTTAACTGTATATACAGACTGTCTGTACAGAATTGTGTATAAGACTTCTTTACTATAAATAGAGCCTTAGGCATTGTGTCAAGATACCATGACGCAATCTCTCACCTCATAGCTTTAAATTAAATGCCATACTTAGACTTCCATATTATACATTGAGCCCAAAGGCCTATGTACACTGAACGCAGCTCAGCGTGACGCAGCGTCGAAAATGCAATCTACACCGAACGCGTCACAGTGCAGTAAAAATCGATACACTCTCTGCAGAAAATCTACATATAAACAGAAAAGAAGGAGGACAGTATACTGAGTCTCAGCAAGCTTTGGTTAATATTGATTTTTGACGCAAAACGCCGCTTTCGGTGTGCATTGCCTCATAAGATTTAATGCTTTGTAACTTTTTTATGCGCTGTGCTACGCTGCGTTCAGTGTGCATAGGCCTTTGGGCGGTATGTCCAATATACCTGCGAAAACACAATAGCTCTCTCCCCTCAATACAGCTTTAGTTCCGATTAGACACAGTAGAATAGAGATAGGAATAGGGAACGTTCTGTTCACAATTCACATTAACTGGTAATTCCAATTAACCATTTTATTTTATATTGTAGCTATAGAGTAAAAAATGGGGATTTATTTTGTGTTCCGAATAGGCAGTATAGTTCCGATTAGTCAGAGTAAACTGTACTAGGATTTTTAATCCATTTTATCAAACTTGTTATAATTATTGTAACTCCGTGAAAATTACAAAACGGCATATAATATATATATATAATAACATATTACGTGTACAGATTAACATAAAAATAAATATTGAAACAGTCTGTTATATGCTTTTAAAGAGAAGTAACGTATTCATGACATTTTTTAAGACATATGCCATGTTTTAAATATAGAAAGATAGTTTGTTGTTTACATATCTATATTTATCGCCAATATCTAACAAAGCAAATAATATAGATATATTTGAAATGTTATAAAGTAAATTTCAAGAATAGACTGGTAATGGAAACAGCCTAAACTAAACATTCTGTAAGCGGACCAGAAATTTCAAAATCTAATCTATCAAATAAATCAGAAGTTCTTTATACTAGCAACGGGAATAAAATATAGAGAGTAAAAATAGAATGTCATCTAAATCGAAAATTAGTATGTATTATCATAGTGTTATTACTACTGATTAGATTATATTATATTATCATAAAAATATAAATATTTCATTGCGTTATTTCTATTAAAAAAATGCATATTAAAACTTATTTACCTATTTTATTTTAAAGTCGAAAAAATAAATAATTAAAGCCAGAATTAATCAAAAAATGTTAGATTATAATGTTAAGAAATATTTATCATATATATAAATAAGTACAAGGTAAGAAGGGATTAACAACTGGCAAATTAGTAATTAGCGTTTAACTAGAAACCATCTAAATTAAATTAAATATGACATAATACTAAGTAGCAAAAATGTTCTAATTAGGTAGATGACCTTAAAAGATCTCGGCACGGTTGCAATCCTAAAATATAAGCATTTGATTTATAAATGCAGAATAAAACTAAAATAATATACTGGCTAAGGAAAAAAATTCCATAAATCAAACTTTGTGATAAAGAGAGCAAATGAAGATCAGAGTCTTCAAAAGACACTCTGTGGATCGATCATAGAAACTGATAACGTCATTGCTTCCTCAACGACAACACAAAAAGTGTCGTATGACGCGAGACTTCAAAACTCCTCTTCGTTTGTTTATTTGTTCTTAATAATAGCTCCGGCAAAGAGGACAAAGAGAAAACCAACTCGCTTTTCGTGCACTATATTCTAAGCTGGGGGAAGATGGTAAAAGATTAGAGAGGCTCCCCGACTCAGTGAAACATCACAGCTATAATATAATAGACATAGATTGTAACAAAGAAGAAAGGAATCTTGAAAAAGTGAGCCGACAAAAAATCTAGTCGTTTAGCGCCCAGCCGCTGGCAACTGAACGGAAATTATGTGGAAAGTAACGAGAGAAAGAGGGCTGTTGATCACATCTTGAATTAGTTTACGAGTAATTCAAAATTGAAACAATATAATCAATCAAAATTAAAGATAGAAAACTAGTGAAATGAATGGAAAGATAATTGTAATGCCGTGGCAATAAACCTGTTCCAAAAGCTTAAAAACAGTGCATAATGAATTAATTAGCAGTTCTATCTCTTCTCGATTAGAAATTTTAAAAAAACCAGAACAATTGCTTCTTACTAAATTTCACTATTTCCAAATATTATAAAATTTATTTAAAAAAAAATCTCATAACATCATCAGCTGATTATATTCTTATAATCTAGCTGAAGCAAAATAAATGTATCTACTCAACATTTTTTGTGATTATTTAATAAAATCAAAAATCTCACAAAACATATAACAATAAATATATATCAAGAAGCTAAAAATACACCAAATCAAATTTCTGTCAACTTCATTTCAAAAAGAAAACCACAAGGATGTATCATAATTAAAATTCCATTCCACGCAGAAAATACAATATACGTTGAAATCCAGCTAACTTATATATGAATTCGTAATACCACATATTTTTATGCAATGTTCAGAAAAATGATAACACATATAAATTGTCGTTTAGCATCAAAATGATAAAATTATAGTTGTAGAAGCAAAAAACAGGCAGGAAAATTGAAATCTAAAAAATGCCAACAGCAAATTGCCAGTATTCGAAATCAAGACGTGCAGACTAAAAACAGATATCAATGCAATTTTACATGTAATCTAAATATCTATCGATCAGTAGAATGAGAAAGTTCATATTATAATATGCACTGCAGATGGATGAAAAGACACGCATTATCCCTTCTGATTCCGATAATTACATTCTACACATAGAATAGAAAAAATGGGGGCATAATGTGAAAGGAGAAATCTTCCTAAAGATCACAGACAAATAATTATAGATCCGCAGAAGAGTATGTTACTTGAGACTAGTCGTATGAGTTATACAATTCAAAGTTAGTACTTAAAGCTAATGAAAAATAATCATGATACTGCCTCAAGAAATTAAAAAGTCAATGGTGGCAGACACTTCCGTCTCACACTTCTCCGGTTAAGATAATTACATACAGTTTTGAAAGACTAAAACTTTTAGTTTAATTATTGAATAAACGAAAATGATGAATGAGACCAGTTGCATTCGTAAAAATAATTATCTACAAAACTAGGCAATAACTAAATGAAAAAGATGAGATTTTAAACATTTCAAATATACCGTGGTTAATCACTAAATGTCATACAGACTAACTGTTAGATTATTCGAAGCAGATAGGAAACTTTTATGCACAAACATTTTTCAATTATATTTCTCCTTGTAAAATGAAGGAAAGTGAAAAGGAAACAACAAAAGATTTAAAACCATATTAAAACCTCTTAAAATTTTATATTTACAAAAATAGTTTGAATATTATAAGATTACTGATAAAGCTATAAATTATTTGAAGTTGAAAAATTAAGAAATAACCATCTATGGTACAAAGTCAAATAATGTGAAACAGCTTAATATGGGATAAATTTTTCCATGCTTCAATTTCCTTACACAGGAAGTTGTGTCAAACAAATAAAAAGGCCATACACATACTGAAAGTGATTGGGAACAGACATATACTATATGTATGGAGAGGAAATTACCAAACGGTAAAAAGATTACAAAAGCGGGTTGGGAGAGGGTGAGACAATAGAATCTAAGAATGGGAAGCACATGACAAACATAAGGAACACAATTCAATTACTCGTCTTCATACATGGGATTCAATAGGGCAACAATATAAATTCATAATACAATTTTCGGTTTAATGAGTAAAGAAGTAACCATAAAATGTGAATATATGTATTTCACATAGAGTTGAGGAGAGCAGTTCATGTATATAAATATTTCAATTTAATTTATTTTACACAATTTCTTCGATGTTTCAATTTATATAATCAATTATATTCTTAATGTGTATCATATTAAATTATCATTTTTAACTACAAATATTATCAATTATTTATTAAAACAATAAAATAATGCCAAACACTGAAATTTATTTATTTATAAAAAAAAAATTTTCAAATAAAAGAACAATAAAGCAATTAAATTCCAGTTGCAATTCTGCAATTATCAAATTAATGCACTAATTTAAAAACCTGTTAATTAACCATTTTCTTAGTTGACTAAACTCACCCAAATCTGGAGTTTGACGCGCTTGTCCTGTCGGAAGACAGTCTTAACCTTGAAGTCGATGCCAACAGTCGATACGAAGGCCGAGGTGAAACTGTCATCGGCATAACGGAAAAGGAAGGAAGTTTTCCCCACTGATGAGTTCCCAATGATCAACAGCTTGAACATGTAGTCGAAGTTTTGGTCTGTCGAATCTTTTCCGGCTGCTGACATGGTTGGTTGATATGATGATATTTGATTCCAAGATCCTCCCAATTACCTTTCTCTGAAAGTAAACACAAAAAAGAAAACAAACTACAACCTCAGATTGAGTCACTTCACAGACAAACAAGTAAACAATCAATAAATAAATATGTTGGCGGTAAATTGATTGAGAGAGAGTGGTACAACAGGACAAAATGAAACCAGAAAGGATAACAGTTAACAGTACACCACAGTTGTGTGATTCCTTCTCCCTCTCGCTAGTTTGCTTATTGTTTGTCAGTTGAGTGGCGTGAGAGCGCCGTGGTTGAAATCAATAACTAGAAATGAATTTTGATAAGACAATTGGCGGGAGAGATGAAGCCAACTAGCCAACTGCTTATCTTCTTACTGCTTTCGCTGCTCTTTCTTGTTTATACCAAAATGAAATCTAATTCACCGCCCCTCCCCTTCATAGGTTAACTGAGGGGCAGGGTACTTGCAGAATGATAGAATATACATATTACAATAAGTAGGTATACTAAATATCCAAATATTCGAGTGCCAATTGTTTTCGTTTTTTGAGTTGACTTTTCATTCCTAAGCCTGTTATTCACTGACACAGCACAGAACTCAGTCTGAAGGCAAATTCTAGACTTCATTTCCTGCGCTGGCATTCTGGCTCACCGAAAAAGGTCAGACCTACTCAAAACGGATCATCAGCATGAGCATACGTGCTCATATATTATCATCGATTTATAAATTTGTTACTTACTCTCAGTACAGAATAAGCCAACCGAAGGACTATGTATATATTTAAGATGAAATGTACACTTATACACATATATCAGCAGACGTAATGTTTCCAAATAAAGATTCATACAAGATATCAATAGATGAAACATTAAATAGGAAGACATCTCGTTCAATCAATAATCTAATAGAGCATAAATATTATGTTAACCCCACTGCTAATAGTAAAATACTGAATTAAAAAAATTAAATTGTTGTATAATCTAAAATTGAATATAACAATGATAACATGAAGCAAATAGGGGAAAGATAATATATTCTAGCAAGTCAACAATTATGTTTACTATGATTTTTACATAAAAATAGAAAATGATTATTTCCTGAAATTAGAAAAGTGAAGCTTTTCATAAGAGAATATCTATTAACACAACAGAGAGCAGCCATTGAGTGTTAATAGATATCCAAGAATGGAAATAGTACTTTTCTAAAGAATAAACGTAATTTTTCTCTATGGATAGAATTAGTTTTATACAATATTTTGTAACATATTGTTAGATAGTACTATTGAATTACTTTTTATTGACGAAAAATTACTTCTATTCTTCCGAAAAGATAAATTTCATACGAAAAACGTATTTTCCAATAAAACGTCAAAATCAAATCAAGAAAAGTCAATTTTTACATATATAAAAATGTAACAAAGAACTGTAAAGAAAAGTAATACTTCTCCTTACACTTTTTATTTCAGAAAAATTAACTTTTGTACCTTATCCATAGAAGAAATATATTAAATTGATATTTCTGACACTACATCCTTTATAAGGAGTAGTCAAATCAGAATATTGTTGATTTCTAGAACAAAATATATTTATTTTCATTAATGTTTTACTCATATTTGTCAAAGAATTTATTTATTTGCAGCAATTCAAATAAGTAAGATTGTGGTAAAAAATAGCTAACCTTCTACATTTTTAATTACCATGATAAAAAATACTACAATGACATATTTTGAAGTATATATTGTCTGTAATAATATGTTAATGGGTTAGCAAATAATTCTTTTTAATGATATATGTTGACAACAATCACAAATTTACAATGTTTTCAATGGGTTTAATTTAGATTACCATTCTATATAGTTTAATTAATTTCTATTGTAAAAATATTAATAAGGAAACATGACAACTGTTTTGAAAAAATACGAACATAATGTTTGTAAGAAACTGGTACCCAAAAGTATTGGTAAATGAGTACTGAATTGGATTAAATTAGTAAAAAATTGAGTAAAGGAATGATTAATCCTAGCAAGAGAAAAATTACAATAAAAAAATGAAGTATCAAAGTAAATTATATTTAAAAAATGATTAATAAATTAAAGCAAACTTTGCAGTCCCCAAAGAAGTCAACCAGTTGGAGACATAGTTGAGTCAAAGCTTTAAATAAATGTTTCTTTAATATGATTAAGTTCTGATTTTAGTGGACACATCTGGAGTTTCGGATATTTGTGCTGGAAATTTCCAGTGAAATGGTACACATTACAGTGATAATCACTGCTCGAGCTGATGGAAGTTAAAGCCATATGTGGTTATTCCCAAAAAGAAGCCAATAAAAGACTTGGAAGTAATAAAAGAAGTGATTTGTGCATATGCTTTCAAAAGCTGGATGGACGATTTACTTACCTCAGATTATTTAAAGTGTGCAGTTGATGAATTTTCTTTCTCAAGGAGAGTAATGATATGGGACTCATTTTGGTGTCATGCTTCACAAATGACAAAAAACTATCTAAAAAATATTCAGATGGAATCAGTGGTATACCTGGAGGATGCACTAGTAAAATTCAGGAAGAATTTGTATCCTGGAATAAAAGCTTTAAGTCTAAAGTTTCAGAGTTGTATGAAGAATGGTTTGCCAATGATAATCACACATACACTAATGCTGGAAATATGAGACCTCTCACTTTTACTAATATCGTAAGTTGGGTTCGAGCAGCATGGCAAAAGTATTCCAGTTGAACAAATCCGTGTATCAATAAACAATGTGCCATTAAAAATTCTTACAATGGTTCAGAAGATGATATAATTGAAATAATTAAAAAAGATCCAGGAACCAAAAACCTTTTAAGAGAGAAAATGGTTAACTTTGAACAACAAACATTCTCTTCCAATTCCTTTGAAGCGGATGAAACTGATGAAGATGTGGCCCTCATAGATGATTATTTCTGTGACTCAGATGAAAGCAATTAGGTAGTACCCTTGTACAGTAAAATTTGTGCTATTTACTCCTAAACACTAACTGTTCAATTTCGTATTATCATGCATATTATTTATATTTGTATTGTTTATAAATATATTTAACTATTCATTCTTAAAAAAATAGATAGGTATACCTAGGTATATAAAAATAATATGATACCTAAAAGTAATTTTTAAGTTAAGTATTTTTGTTTTATTAAATTTCTTTATTCTAGATCAGAGTTATAATAAAATTGTATTTAATATATCATTGACATCATTCATTTTGGGGGAAAATATTCATTTGTAAATATATTTTGATTATACATATAATTATCAGTTAATTGAAAAAGATGTTTTACTACTACTATTATTATATATCAATTCAGTTCAACTGCTAGATTGTTTTATAATGTTCCGGCCTATTTCTGTTTTATTGAATTTCTTTCTTTCTATTTATTCTATTATATTTATTTATATTATATTTAATATTATTATTTTATACAACTGAGTGGGGGTTATGTGAATATAATACAATTGTCATCATTGAAACTGCTTGAAATATTATTTATTTGACAGCCTTTTCAATAAATAATATTACACATATATCAGTTTAGTTCAATCCCAACTGTTTGCATGTTTTATAATTGACATGCCTATTTTTGTTTTATTGAATTTCTCTATTCAAGTTATATATCAAAACTATATTTAATAAAACTTTTATAACTGTTAATATTTTATAATTGTTCATCATTTTATTTTAACATTGCTTGAAATATTCATTTATAAATATATATGTATGTACAATATGTTTATACTTATACTTTTGTAATGAAATATATTTCCTTTGTGTTATTTGGTAAATTTAGATTATTGAGGCAACTTGGTGAAATAAATTATTGTTTATCTGCCACAATATATGTATTTAATTTTGGTATCAGGCATGATAACAGAGAACAAATTAACTTCCGGAAAATATGTATTACTCCATTATATATATAATGGATTATAGATATATACATTACATAACCATCAAAATATTATCAAAATTTCCTTAGTTTTCGGAGAGTTATCATGCCTGGGTATTTAATATACCAATATAGAAAATAACAAGAATAGCTTATTGTTGGCATGATTTATTAGTTGCCATTTAAATAGCTTATTGTTGGGGTTATATAGTAAAAAATGAAACATTTAAAAACTATTTTAAATATTCAAATGAAAAATTGAACTGTTTCAATTTATGCTTAAAGTATGTGTTTGTATAAAAATCAGGAATGAAATGTTTATAGTCATTTATTCGTTTATTTAATAATCATCAAGTTAATCCTCATTATTATTACTACACATTTATTAATCTGATGTGTATGAAATATAGCATTAAAATTAGCAAATATAAATCTAAGATATTTTTTGAAGGTCTGAGATATTATTTTGGTTTTGGGGAGTGGCAGCACTGAAATATGTATACCATAGTTTTGATTTTTTTATTGTTAAATATAGTGTCTTCCATTTTGAACATTGATGCATTTCTTTTATATAAACAGTAAGTGTTAAATATTCAATCAATATTCTCACTAAAAGCAGAATTATATGATAGTGCAAGATATTTAGTTAAACATCAACTATCATGGCATATGCCCTAATAACAAAAATTATGTTCAGACCTGGGGCTATTTGGACAGTTTAGTTATATTAATTTAAAAGGTGCAATTGTGTTTTGTATATCATTATTGTTGTATTTTAGGTTGGATTAATTATGAATAATTAGACAGTTAATGTGATTTCTATATAAAAATAAACTATAATATAGGTATATAATATTTTTTATTTGAGAAATAAACTAATAATATTAGTTTTAATCCATATTTAGGGTAATTTGGGGTTAGTTGGACATTTATATTCAGTAAACATAGATATATCTACCTAATATTTGATAAATTGTAATATTTAATAAGTGTTTTATTTATATTTTAGGCAAATCATCAGTAAATATGGTTTGCAACTATAAATAAAGAATGTATACTTAGAGGCCTTATTTAGACCTGCAAGGATCAATGACAATTAAGATAGGTGCTAGTGTCCCTGGCAGGTGATATAACCTTAAAACAAGCTTGTAGAGAATATCTTATCCAATGCAACACACTACAGCATTATTAAAATGTTATGTATAGCTCCTCATTTGGCCCATCATCTTAAACTCTTAAAGACTCATTTAAACAAGCCATTAAAGGCCAAGTGGTCAGAGGCTGTCCTATTTTTTACAGACCAGTTAATAGAGAAGGCAGTGCTTACTTGAAGTGACTTCTATATGTGCCATTTGTAAAAACTCGAATATATGAAGTTGAAATACAACCTGGTTATTTCTGTTTTTGATTATTGTGGGTTTTTTCCTCCAAGATACCCAACAAAGGTAACTCAGGGTTCCTACTAGCTTTTCAAAAAAATATCCAGGACTTATCCAGGATATCAAGGAGTGACCTGATAAAATATCC